>BMAW01129202.1:201189-222938 GCA_019974015.1 Nephila pilipes | reverse complement strand
ACAACAACGCTCATAACCATTGTAACCCGAAGTCATAATTCTATACAGACAATAAATGAGTGGGAGGGAATCAATTTATTCTTACGGACGATTGGATTGCAATATCTACTTTCCCCTCCCCTTTTCTCTACAGTCATTAATTCATCACATCCAGTTGAGACGGGAGGGGAGACGGGTATTAAGCCTAGTACTTGTTCGGATTTGATATGAATCTCAGCGTGTGGGTATTAAAGCTCAAGTTGATGCTCAGCCAATGATTGATCAGATTAACTGCTCACTTTAGCGCTTTGGATGGAAATAAATAGCGTGAACAAATGTTTATATTATGTGCTTTATTGTATTACATCTGTCAACAATTGCAGCTGGTCTGTAAGCTTTTATGTCTTAATTTATTCATTCAAAGATGTTTTTTGTTTCTCTTTATAGGTGTTAGAAAGATAAACGATTACATTTCGGTGAAAGCAACCGTAGAAAGGATAGCGCGGTGTTCGATTTTTGATCAATTTACATACAATCGGATTGGATATTCGGTATATCAGTTACTGTTAGAGTTTTTTAGTCTTTTTTAATAAAGATATAAAGTATATAGTACACTTTTATGTTAACTGAAAAACATGAATCATTAATGGATGACTGAATTGATAGTTGGAATTGACTGAAATGATCATTAAATCACTTTTTGAAAATAACGATGTTAAACTTCAAATTTAGAATGTCTTATTGTTTGATTATGCAGTTTTATTTTGATTCCTTACGGTATTCAGATTACTTTTTAAAATGTTTTTCAATTTGTTATATTCTTTTTAGTTTTTCCACATGCATAAGTATTTTAGAAATTCTTCTATATTTTCTCCTTTGATGATAAGCTGTATGGATATTTTCAGATGAAACGTATTTGTTTTATGCATAATTAATTAAACTTTCCGTTAACAAAAATCTGGTTTAACATTTGACATTGTAATGTAAAATTGGCAAGTCAACACGGATATTAAATAAAGCAAAAAAAAAAAAAAAAAAAATAAATATTCCGGTGAATGCTGATCAGAAAACATTATTTTTTGGATAATGAAGCTTATTTTTTTTTTTATTTACTTTAAGTTTTGCTGATATTTATACAAAGACTTGGAACTATTTTCTGATTTTTACCGATTATTATTTATTATACATATTTTTTTATTATTTTATTTATTTCTTAAACGAGAGAAGATTTAAATATTATGTGAATTATTACTAGTCCATGATTTGAATGTTTTGTATGTAAAACAGAATAACGAAAACTCATTTTGTGCAATATAAATCCCTTTAAAACTTTCAAATCTTAATACTTAAGGAACAAAGGAATTGAAATCTTTCAAAAGTACAACTCTTTCCACATTACGTTAACATTTAACAACTCGATAATCAATTAACAGCAAAACACAGGTTTTCACAAGGATTCTATTTATTTCGTGACTATTTTCGGCAAACTTCAAAACATTTTATTGGCAACAGAGTAAAGTTGACTCATGCAAAGGACAGTTCTCGCTTCATAAATAGTCGTTATTCCACAAGAAAACGCAGAATCCAAAGATGTGCAATAATTATTCTGCGGTTGGGTCTCCTGTTAGCCTCAAAATATGGCCGTCTCGCCCAACGTCTATCTTTTCTTTTTTTTTACTTTCGAAGCAGAAACCCAGCGCAATGTAATCAAGAAAGAATAAAAGCAGAAGGGAGATTCGACATAGTTCATTAATCAAATCTTTCCCCTCCCTGTCCGCCAACCTGGCTGCAATGGCATGCGCCAAAAGTCGCCAAAGGAACATAAATGGAAATTCCTGAGAGCTATGGGTATTCTTTTGTTTATCGATTTCGTTGTTTAGCTGGAAAATATAGTGTTGAGCAAATTGCTTATAATTATATTCAAAGTCGTTATCATGATGTTCGATTAAGGTCATTAATCTGAATTATTTTAATTCTGTGGTTTGGTAAGAGTTAGGGCTAATTAATTATTTTTTCGATGAGTAAGTTATTGGAAGAGAACTTTTTTCTATCATAATTTACGACCGTTTTTATCTTTTAACACAACAGAAAATTAAAAATACCTAAAAAGGAAGAGCTGAAAATACGATTTACGTTTTCTTCTCTTGATTGACATTTTTTAAAATTGAAAACGACATTCTTGATTTTTCATTTACAAATTTATTTTCACAGAAGATGCTGAAATGAAATTTTGTCTCTAGAGGTTCCCTGGTACGTTATTCTGGTGAATTACATTATAATTTGATTTATACAACGGTTTTAGACAATTTTACTGGATTACTAAAACAATAAAACCCACTAGATTAAAAGGGATCAAGTGATTGCAATTTAAAAAGGAGTTAAGGATATGACGAGGCATTTCCGACCAATCGCGATTCGTTAATTAAATATATTCTATGTTAAACCTGCATCTTATAAACATCAAAAACTCGAAAAGAAATATTTTCCGTTTTAATAACAACGCTTGAAGGCTATAATATACAAATTAATGTTGCATTCTGTGTATGAAAACTGTTTTGTTTAATAATACAATAATCAAATCGATGTATAAATACAAAAATTCTATGCAAAGTTTTGCAAGGAACAGATTTAGCTACCCGAGGTGCGCTTTTTTTTATAATTATTATTAAATTACCCAATTAAATATAAGAATTAAAGGAAACAATGAAATATTGAGAAATGGACAACAGTGAACTTTTCCGATATTAAAATTAAAGCAAACGATAAATTATTAAATTGAATATATTTAAGCTACATATCATTAAAATGGAAGCAAATGATAAAAAATTGAAAAGTGATCTGGTTCTCCAAAAATGATCCACGTAAAACAATAGCCCCTTGGGTGGCTTAAAAAAATGTCTGCCTCACAGCTGTCATGAAATTCTGAATAATGTTATTTATTTTCATTCAAATCTTTCTACGTTATATATGATTTAAAGTAATACATAAATCGAAAAAGAAATAAAAAACTTAATTTTTATATTCGTTTCACTTCAATCCAATAAAAAAATTGGGGGAAATTTATTATGACAAATTTTTGAAAATTGAGTTCATTAGTGGTGAAAGCAGGTATCAAGCATGTATTGTATTTATTTTATTTTAATCCAATAAAAAATTCAGGAGAAATTTATTATGATGTATTTTTGAAAATTAAGTTCGTTACTGGTGAATGCAGACATAAAAATTTTCGCAAAAACAAGATAATTTTTTGAAAAGGGCGACATTTTTGAGTTAACTAAAACAAATGTCCCTTGGGTGGCTAAAAAAACATAGCTATAACAAAAGAACGTTAAAAAAAAAAAAAAAAAAGAAAGAAAGAAAAACTTCGTTGTCCTCTCTGAATATATGCGTAAGTGTTTTTTCATATCGCGCTCAATCACATCCGTCATTTGAGTCAATTAAGCATTTATTTTAAAAAAAATACGACAGTGAAATCAATTACGATAAATTCTCAAGCAGCATACTGAGTAAAGAAAAAGGAGGGAAGTATTTCCGAAAAAGAAAAAAAAAAAATGCGCTGTGAGTAATCTTCACATTCCGAGTAATCTGTTAACACATTCTTGCAATGCTTGACTAACGGTTTCATTCATGGGTTTCAAATTACTTTTCCAACCTAGATAATTTCCAGTAAAGTAGTTCGTGATAAATAGAGATGGATTGTATTGTTCGCGAAAAGTAATCACTGTTACCGAGTTTACGTTAAACAGCGCGAATATCAATAATTTAAGTTCTAATACAGTAATCACAGCATAATTAATCGTACTCGCTGTATTACAGGTTAAAATGCTTAATATATTTTTAGAGTGCTTCTTATTTTTAATGTAACAAAAAATGTCAGACGATTCTTTATTTTGTAACATTTTTTTTCATATGCCCAATAAAACTCCACGGCTTTTTTCAAAATGTGTTTTATTTATTAATAATTTCAAATCTCTAATGAATGCGATGTCAAAAATTTTATGCTTCCGCACTATTTTTTTTTGAAGATGTTCACATCATTGCGTAAAAAAAAAAAGAAACGAAAACAAAACATATTTTTAATATTTTGTTAGTTTCAAAACAAGATTATTCTTTTAGTTCTAAAGTGAACTGTAATAACATACTTTCAGTTATTTGCATAAGAAAAAAAAAAGAATTCTTTCAAAAATATTGGTTATTATTAAGAAATTAAAAGACTCATGATGTTTTATGAACTCAGAAAAAATTAAGATAAAAACTTTTCGAAAAGAACTTCATGGAGTGGTTTTTATAAAAACAACACGAAATAAATTATTCTTTCATCACGAATCTCACTAAAAACTTTTACTAAATAGCTGCATATAATGCATCTTTTTTGTAAATCAACTTTTCAAGTTTATTTTCTCTCCCGAGTTATGAACGAGAAAGTCGAATCAAGTAAAAAGAGCTGTTATGAAATATCCTTTCTAAATTGATTCTAGATTTGTCTCGCAATACTTAAATTCATTTGAAAGATATTTTTTTAAAATTTATCCAGGTGCTGAAAGAATGTCCCCCTCACATCCAACAGGTGAAGTTAGCACCAAACTTGGTTGGAAGTGGCTGCAACATACATTTCTAGAGCAAAAAAACATTATTGTGTTCGATGCGTGACGTCACATTTTGACAGGAAGCGACCATATGAACTAGACAGGTGTCCGGATTCCGATTCAATTCAGTGGCATCAGCTGTTGCGTTAAAAAAATGATCGTCTGCAAATTCATTTTTTTTTCCATGCGACTTCTGGTCAAGAACTTTTTCTTAGAGTTGGTTACTTGTTTCATTTCAACATAACAAGAATGATCAAGAAAAACCTGTTGTTTTAGCAATAAACAATGTGAGTTAAACAAATGCATGGGTATTGTTACTAAATATTCAAATAATTCTACTAAGGCTCATTTTATTACCAACATTATCATCTTATTTATTATTATAGTTTCTTATATAATAAATAAGAAGCTAATAATGGTAGTAGAGAGAGAGGACCTTAGAAAACGTTTTTCTTTTTTTAAAAAAAATATTGAAGATACAGATATTTTTTGATATTTCAAAAATAGTACTAAATCGGTGCAATATTCCCTTTTTTTTTTTTTTTTTTTTTTTAAAAAAAAGAAAAAAAAAAAATAGTTTAGCATTATACTTTAATATCTCATGAATTCTGCGATTTCAAAAATTCTTTTTCTACTGTTTTTCAGTTTCGATTTACAGAATTGCAAATGAAAACACATACTTTTTTTTTTATGTATTGTTCTGTCTTTTTACAACAAGCTATTGTGTAATTTTCTATGTGCATTCCTATTCAAAATTTTACTCGAATTTTACCCCACCCCCTATCAGCCGATTGAACTGAAATTTTATATATACTATATATAACTTAGATGACAATAAAATACTGAAGCAGTTGCGGACATAAATGCTAGATTGGGGGATCCAAGCCTTGCACTTAACTACTTCCTATTCAATGGAAAGTTTGCACGCATTTATCGTTGAACTCGGAACTGTATTTTTTTAGTCTTAAATTTCTAAAATAATATATATATATATATATTATAATGTAATAAAAAGAAATAAATATAAGTAAAACAATTTTTATTCAAATTTTTATCAAAAGATGGTTTAAAAGGTATAAAGATAATTTTTTAATTGTAAAAATAATACATAATTTATACAGAAGCTTGAAGTAGTAATAGTTCTTTTGTCACGTATAAGTAATTAGCTATATTGTGCATAACATTGGTAATTACTTGGGTATCAGTTAAGCGCTTCAAGTTTTTATAACTTATATATTATTTTATTTTCAAAAAAAAAAAAATGTTTTTGTACCTTTTATTCTTTTTTAAAATAAAAACATAAATTTAATTCTTTTAAACTTATATTTATTACAATAAAAACTATGAAATTTCGAATTGCTCTTTGCACAATATAAACACACACACGCGCGCAGGGTAATTCTTTTCAACAATTTTCGAACACAAGTCATTCACCTCACACGTGATTACTGTCTGGTTTAATTATTAATTCCGTAATAATAATTATTATCATTGGAAAATAATATAGTAATAAATATTTGTTTTTGAATATGTAACTTCACGAGTTATATTTCAAGAGTTTTAACTTGCTTTACGGAATAGCTTGATATTCAGAAATTTTTTTGAAAGAGGGAATCGCTAGAATAGCTTTTATTATTGATATTTTAGCTTTTAATTCTGGCAAAGGAAATATTAGCCACCCAGAGGACTATTGCTTTAGTTGGATCACTTTCACTTTCATTTTTTTTTACCTTTGCTTAAATTTTAATTACATGTAACTGACATAAAATTAAATTTAATATTTTATCGTTCGCTTTAATTTTTATTACATTTAGCTTAAATATATTCAGTTTAATAATTTATCATTTCCTTTATTTTAATATAGAAAAAGTTTACTATTTGTCCATTTCTCGATATTTCATCGTTTACTTTAATTCTTATATTTAAGTCAGCAATTTAGCAATAATTATAAAAAAAGCGCTCCTTGAGTGGCTGAATCTATTCTTTGCAAAACATTGCACAGAACTTTTAAATCTTTCTAAACTTTCATTTTAATCCTCTTAATTTTAAGTAATTTGGAAAATAATATTTGTAGTCTTGAGATCTGTGATGTGATCATTCAGATAATTAGATAAAAAAAAATTGTATGTTTAGTTAAATATTCTTTTTTTCTTTTTTTTTCAAAAAATCGGTTCAAAAAAAAGGGGAAAAAACTACATAAATAAATTAAGAACAAATCAAAAGAGGTTGAATTCTTTACTTGATTTTAGTTATCTTAGTATTTCTGTAAAAATGAGAGGGAAAAAAAAATAAGTTCGTTTCAACAATTTTGACTGATTTAATGAAGTAAAAATTAAACATTGTATAAGTCAAGAAATATTTTCCAAGAATAAACTTAACAAATGTGCTATCTTTTATATAACTGATTGTATGTCCCCCTCTCTTTAGTAAATTTACATTTTAGTAAACGATTCAAAATAAATAAAAATAATTATAATTCTTTTAGCCGAAAAGCAGATATTTAAATCATTAAATAAAGTACTGAAGATTATAATTTTACTCTTGACTTAATTTATATGACTCTTCTTCAAATAGTAAAATACAATTCTATTGACTTCTTAAATCAATTTCTTCTTTGCAACTCCCACAAATCAATATAATTTTAATCGATTTCTTGAAAATCCTTCTTGAGTAATCTAATATAGAAGACAGAGGAAAGACGCATGAAAATCATTATGTATTCCAGATGACATCTAATAAGTGAGGAAGTTTATTGCCGAACGATTTTTTTTCTCTGATGCTTGAATGCTTAGATAGAAATTTTATTTTTCTTACTCCATTCTGTCTTACGACACTATTAACTAAATGACCTCGAAGAACAGCTTTCTTATTAGCGACCGCAAAGGCAGTAGTTTGCGAAATCCTTTCCAGAGCCTTGTGGCAAAATAAAACGAAAAATAAATAAACAGAAATAAATAAATGAAAAAAAAACTTGTATTCGACATGCTTCTCACGTTTCACAAGAAGCATTCGTTCGTGATTTATGGATAGCGAGAGCGTTAAGGAAAAAAATGTTCCAAGCAGCAACAGCAGACGATTTTCTAACCATTGTTTTGTGAATTTTCGTTAGCGGAAAGTCATTGGTCGAGCGGCGTGGCTGGCGATGAATTTTCCACCAGCGCTTCTCTTCAGTTCACTTCCGGGATGGTTTCCGGATGCGCAGAAAAGAAATTCTGATACCATAACATTGGAGTCGTCGGCAAAACATCCGCTCGTTTGATTGACACATCTGTAGAAATCGATTTAAATAAATTGGAGCAAAGACGAATTTCTCTCTCTCTCTCTCTTTTTTATTCTTCTGGAATCCAAATTTATTTGTGCGTGACTTATTTCAAATTTGATTTTTTATTGCGTGTGTTAAAAGTATTTTCTGCAAGTTTTTTTTTTCAATTGTTGATTTAATTAGCGTCACACTGGAATCAACACGAGGCCTATGGGCGACGGACCTCGTTGTTTTGAACTTCAGTCAAGTGACGAGGGCAACACCTGAGCTGGCATCTACTCCTAACTTCCACATCACGCTAATGGAAGTACTTCGAAGCTCGACAGATTCAACGTGCATCAGCCCCGACTGCACGGTGGATCTTTCGTGGCATCAAAGTTCGAACCCTCGACTCTACGAAGACCTCTGGTCACGAGTCCGCGACCATGACCACTGGTCTACCGCGACTTCTTTTACACTGAAAATGCGTATTAGAACATTTTGAGCTTAATGCGTGCGCGATATTGCTTTTTAAGGTAATTGTTATTGGGAAATTTCAGATTTGAATTTTTCATTTAGTTGTAATACGAATTCGAAATATATGTCATGATTCCTACAAAAAAAATTTCTTTGATCCGTTGTGTTTAAATGTATTTCAAACTTTGTGTTGTGGTACAAGGTTTTCGTTTTTCAAGAGCAGAGGTTAGCGA
The DNA here is from genome assembly GCA_019974015.1 of Nephila pilipes. Taxonomy (NCBI): domain Eukaryota; kingdom Metazoa; phylum Arthropoda; class Arachnida; order Araneae; family Nephilidae; genus Nephila; species Nephila pilipes. The sequence goes on along the minus strand of BMAW01129202.1, from coordinate 214,422 downwards.
CAAAGTCTAAATTTTACAGCGATCGTCTCAGTCGTTGCTATAACACCTAAATTTTTTCGTTTCTTCATAAGGATATACACTACGCTATATTGATAATGCAACACCAAGAAGGAATGCCCAGAAAATGATGAAATTCGGCAAACAGAGAGAGACAGCAACGAACAATAAGTGATATATTATTTGGAAATGATATGTATAATACAGAGCAAGAACAGCGTCGGCTCAGTAGTTTGTTGGAACACCGTGGACGGCGATACACGAAGCAACAGTCTAGGTACAGAGTCAATGAGAGATCGGATGGCGTCCTGGGGAAAGCTCTCCATTCCCTGTCAACTATTTGCCACAGTTCGTCTTCTGAACGCGGCAGTGGTAGGATATGCAAATGGCGTCCAATCACATCCCAAATGTGTTCAATTGGTGAAAGATCAGGAGAGAACGGTGGTCAGGGAAGCATCTGTACACCTTGCAGAGTACGTTGATTGATGCGAACAGTGTGAGATCGTGCGTTATCCTGCTGATGAAGGGCATCCCCTCAAGGTAGGGGATTGCCACCGGCCACAGCCCATCATCCATGTATCATTGGCCTGTCATAGTGCCCTGAATACGAACTAGAGGTGACCTGGAATCGTACGCAAGTGCGCCCCAAACCATGTTGTCGAGCATTCCATAATTGCTGCCGGATTGGATCTGTCTCCACGTCGACACCACACTCGTACGCGGCGATTATCATCGGAGAAACAAAAGAGTGATCATCTGAGAACACGAGCCTGTGCCATTCCGTCGTCCACATCGCTCGAGCCCGGCAACATTGCACACGTTGGAGTCTATATTGTGAGGTCAATAGCAGTCTTCTTAGCGGACGCCATGAGTGCAGACCACTCTCAGCCAATCGACGGGAAATGGTTCTGGTTGATATGGGAATATTCAGAGTGTCTTAAACGTGTTGCAGAATGGAAGTAGAAGTGGCTTCCGGGTCCGCCATCGCTTATTGGGGGATGCGTCGATCCTAGCGTGGTGACGTCACTCTGGCTATACCGGCACCTTTCAAACTTACCACATTTCCTTGTTCCAACCATCTTCGCCACACTGTGGACGCGTCCAGGTGTGTGTCATTTGAGATTTTCCGTATGGATCAACCTGCCCTTCTCAGTCCGATCACCATGCCCCTCGTACAAACGCCTGTCTGCTGAAACTGCCTTCGTTGACGACGGCCTGGTGGTTTGTTTGTGTATTCTCAGCTATTACAAGCGTCCTCTGAGACAAGAACGAATTTTCTGCGATGACTTTCCTGGCAGAAATAACGGTACAAAAATTGAACATTCTGCGGGTTTCTTCCTTTATATCTTCTTCAACGTGCGCTGGAGAGCTGCGCATTTCTCATCATTCGCGTAACTTGGAGACTTGCGTCTACCCTGAAATTTACATAATTTTCTGGCCACTCCATCTTGATGTTGCATTTTCAAAGTCGCATAGTGTGTAATGAAAGGTTTATTATTATCATTTTTTGTGAAGTGAGGATATATTTACCTACTTCGAATTCATCGAATTTGGCTTATTTCTATTCGATTTTCCGTCACACGTACTTTATAATTCTGTTAGAGTTGTTAAGAAGAAAGATAAGTCAACGATTCAGTCGCTAAATTATTCAGTATAAGAATAAAATTATTTGACAATATGATATTTATTGTTTCGAAAAAAGATAAAAAAAAAAAAACCTTGAAGATTATAGAAAAAAAAACTTAAAAGAATTATTCTCAAAAGATTTTGAAGTAACAATTGCATTCCTGTCTGTACAACAAACATCACAACAAGAATATTTAATTCCATGAATTTACAATACTATTTTTATACCAATCTCTGTAATAGAAATTATTTAAACTTTTTCATACCTTTATCTCCATTTCTGTTAAATATCAGTTAAAAAATTCCCTATCAGAACGTTTTTTTTTTTTTTTTTTGGGGGGGGGGGGGGTTTTTATAAACCGGTTGGCGGTTGCACGCGGCGGAGGGCAGAAAGTGCAAGAGAAAAGAGTAGGTTTGGCATTGTTTTTTTTTTTTTTTTCAAATGCAAACTAAATTCATTTAAAAAAAAAGTCTTTATTTCTACCTTACAACAAAAAAAATATGTAAAAACAATGCCAAACCTACTCTTTTCGCGTGCACGATCTGCCAAAACGCCTATTAATTCTGCTCTAAATTAATTTTTTTTAATATCCTTTGAAACATGCAATTTGAGTACGCCGGTAAATAATTCATTCTACTAGAGTTTTGGCATTTGAATTACTGCGTGCAATGATTTAAAAAGAAGAACTAAGTGAGAAAAAGACGTTCCGAAACTAATACGATTAACTCAGAGTTTAATTTCGAACAATTATTTTCTAGTCAAGTTTTTCTATCCTATTTAATAATAGCTGGAAATGACGTATGTGTTAGATTAGTATATACTTATTACTTTATATTTTTTTAAATGGGCAGGTAAGTGTTGCTGTCGAAATATATGTAGTGAATGTTAGTATCATGATTGTTCTTTTTTATAGATTAGTGTCAATTGAATTCAAGTCTTTTATTGAAATATTTTTCGTTATGTAATTGTAATGAATGTTAATGGGTTTTTGGCATGATATAGATGCGGCATTTTTATTTAGATATAAAAATGTAATCTTTTTTTTTTTCTTTAAGAAATTAGGTAATTTAACCTGTCAAGGTTATTTTACCTGTTATTTTATTCTAGTATCTTATTTCAATGAAATTTAATCACTCGCGACTGTTTGATTTTTAATTTATTATTTTTTCTTGCACAACTGTCAGACTTTTTTTTTTTTTTTTAATTCTATCATAGCCCAATGATTATAAATAACAGACAATTACAGAAAATCCATCTTAATTTTTTTTTAAATTTAAAACTCTTCGAATTTTAATTTACTTTTTACTGTTTAAGTTTTTTTAACTTATATTTTTTTCTTCAAAAGCTATTACTTAAACTTGTAATGATGAAAGAGAAATTGACATATTATAATGAAAATATAGGAATATAGTTAATATATATAAAGTTTACTGCTACATATATACGTATATACTTCACTAGTGTGTAGTATACTAACTATAGACATCTTCAGAATAAAAATAATTCGCGATAAAAACCAACGTTTTTAAAAACAACGTTTTTATATGGTGGCAAAGTTTATTAAAGAAAATTATTGAAATATTAGTTAAAACTGGTCGCAAATATCTAAATATATCTTTGTTAGACAAGTAAGAACGGTTCCCACGGTTTCAGAGTTCTAGCTTGATGGGAAGTTAGTTAAATTAATGATAGAAAATTTGACGACACACTGATACACACACAGACAGGCACACACCAAGTGAAATACATAAAAACGTTAAAACTAACTAAAATTAATTAATTCATCCGGTAAATTAAAGGGTTGGAATGCAGTTTAACCCAACCACCCTTGTCGACAAGAATTATTTGGCGGTATTTTGCCAAATGTGGCTACCCTGGTCCGTTTAACGGACTTAACGTTCAGCCAAAAAAATCACCATGTTTGGCGCCTATTTTTTAAATCACGCCAAGTGTTTGGGCTAAACTGCATTATTAAAGAAAATATTAGTTAAAACTTGTCGCAAATGTCTAAATATTGCATTGTTAAGCATTGTTAGAACGATTCCTAAGGTTTCAGAGCTCTAGCTTGATGGGAAGTTGGTTAAATTAACGATCGAAAATTTGATGACACACACACACCAAGTGAAATACTTAAAAACGTTTTAAAAACTGATTTGGTTTAAGGAAGAAATAGGAAAACATGGGTAAATCAGAACAAAAACATACTAGTTTGCGATAGCAGTCCCACATTCGGGCGAGTCAATTTACAAAGAAGCCGATGACCATGTGTTATGCAAAGCAGGCATATAATTTAAATTGCTTATTTCTGACTTTATTCAATGATTTGTTTTTGTTTTTCTCAAAAGGTATTTAAAATTGGATTAGAATTTTTTTTAAATCGCTATTTTTAATATTTTGTAATGAATCCCATATGACGATACTCATTATTTTGAATCACAATTTAATGAAAAGGACTGAGTGATTCAGTTTTCCATTAAGCAAATAAAAAATATCACTATTGAGCTGAGTTCAACTTGAGGACACTCCTTTCGTACGGAGTGGCAGTTGATGGAATCGAGATTCGAACACATGATCTAAGCTGAGACCCGTAACCAGGGATCTGTGAAAATATTTCGAAGGGTTTGTAAACTTACAAATTATCTTTATTTTTCAATACAAACTATTTGAATCTTGTTTTTTCTTTTTCTAATCAAAATTTGAACGTATTGCGTATTAAATTGTATTAAATAATATTTTCTCTTCTCTCGCCTTCTCTACTAAGCACTATTATTCCCGATGTCGGTTTCTTTTTGACAAGATATCCCCATTCACTGTGCTTTCTTCAATAGTATCTTTAGTTCTAGGCTCAAATTTTAGAATGATTCATTTTTCCGAGAGCTATTGCAGATTTATTATAACATTGGTGTCCAATTGGAATCTGTTTTTTAGAACATTTATCAATCCTGATATTAAGAGCCTTTTCTGCCTTCTCAATCAATAGCCGAGGAGTCTTATTTGCGGAAATAAGGCAACAAGCAGCAACGGAAGCTCTAATGATGGGTTCATTTTTTTTTATGTGGTCTGGAATACTGCTCCATTTAAATCCAATTAGTTTGTTTGAAATGTCTTTTAAACTACATTTTTTTTAAAATTTTTTTACCCTGGCATAGTTTACAAAATAAAAACACAAAAATGAAAAACGTATTTAACATTTTTGAAAAAGGTTGAATAATACTCACTCGCGCTGAAAACACAGTTGCAAAATGCACTTAATACTTCACGAACGAAATGAATTTAAAATTCTAATAAATTTCAAAATTCTGTGGGAAAATCTGATACGATATCCACTCTCAAATAAAAAAAATATTTTATTTAAAATAAGTTGCGCACGTTAAAGATCATATTTCATTTCATGTTGTAGGGGGATTTCTGTAATTTCGAATTTTACTCTTAAGAACTGTAAGCGTTTCGCGGGAATTTATTTAATTTTCAAACCGTATTTTAGTGAAGCCATTTTCTAGGATATTGTGGGGTTTTCTTCAGTTCTCGTACAAACTGCCGTGTTACATGGGGGCTATCTGTATTTCGTTCTTTTTAATTTATTTATTCTTAAGTTTTATTATGAATAATACTTTATTCAAAAGAAAACAAATTTTCACAATCAAATATAATTAACAATGTAATCGCCCTGCGTTCAATCGTGCCACCTAGTGGCTGCTGGAGGAATAATGGTTATTGGAATGCTAATAACTAGCAGTCCAAGAGGAGGAGCTAACAAGTAAACATGGTATTCCACCCCGAGACTTATATAAATCTGTATTATTATGTTACCTCTCAATTTTTTGTCTTTAAATCTGTTGTGTCCTTAAGTGTAATGTCTAAATAAACGTAATTAAATCTAGGAAGGTGTTTGTCATTTGGAAGTTTTCATTCATTGAATCTCTATTAACCCTAACGGAATTCAAAACATGGCGCCCATGGTTATAATCAAATGTTTCTTGAAATTCTCAAAAATTTACGTACTGAATGTATTGTAATTTAAAGTATTAACTTTCATCATTTTTTTAATGCTTTGGTAAAGAATTCACTTTTCTGTATATTGTGTGTTTTAAATATTTTTTTCAACACAATTGATATCTTTTATAATTTTGTATTATGCTCACCCAATCATTCGTTCATATGTAGCGTGTATATAAGGAAAGGGGTCCTTAGATTAAGAAATTTAAAAATCCGGCACTAGAGTATGTTACATGATTCCTTCCCACCCTCCTAAATAAATAAAAAAACATATTCGAAAACTATGCAGTAACAGTATTTGTGCATATTCATTCATTCTTGTGTACTTGACAATATTTCATTGCGTAGATTCAAAAGCAAAAAAAAAAAAAAAAAAAAAAAGGAAAAGAACGAAATGTGGTAACTCAATAGTCATGTTCGCGAAGTGTGCAGCTGATGATGTGAAAATTTATTCACAAATTCAAGTCCTTCTTAAGGCCCATGATGCGGAATAATGGAACAAATTTAAGTTAAATGGAACTAGACTTCCAAGTCCTAACGTGACATGATGCTGATGTAAGGAGAGTGAGATACCATCTAGAATGTCATCATCTTCACTAAATTATGGTTCAGAATTAAAAGGTTCTTCGACCAAATTCTCTGTTCAAAGGAAAAGTGTCTTTTGATATGACATCAATAAAATTCGTCCTTGAGTGTTTCATTGCGTTTTAACGGCGCTCCACAGAAAGACAGTGAGTAAAATTTTCTCACGTTTAGTACCTACAATGTGATGTGAGTAAAAAATTACTCATCGTTAGAGTTGCCAAGTGTTTGTCTCATCGCTACTCATCATCGGAGTTGCAACATCAGTAATCATCATTTGCAAAGCCCCACGGATTATTTTAGTGAGCCAAGATATACGAAATAATTTTTTTCCCCGTAAAAATAGTTCTTGACTCAACTCTGTTAAAGTGTTCATGATGTGAAAAAGAGAGAATTACTTTAGATAATAACAAATATTAAATAACAATGTAGCGGATATATATATGTGATAGAGAGCTTTTTAAAATTTCTTCACGTATTTTTGAATCTTTTTCTTGATTGAAGTTATTAATTTTTCAAATTGTGTTTAATTTTTTTTACTTTTTATAGTGTATATTTAGTATAATTATTCTTACAAATTTATTGTTATTAATCTTATTATTACAATATAACTTTTTTAATTTTTATAGACATTTTTAGATAATTATTTACTTGCAGTTTTTGTATATTCTATCATATTTACTTTATGTAAATCGTGTATCCAAATAAATTATATAAATAAATTTTTATAATTTTTGTAAATATATATATAATATTAATATATAAATAATAAACTTTTATATAAATATAAATATATAAAAATTTATTATTTATAATAAATTTTTATTTATAAATCGTGTATCCAAAATTTCCCATGCTGACGATTAGTGAATTTATTATTAAAAAACTTAAAAACAATTACTTTTATATCAACGGGGGAAAACATTTGTAAAGTTTCTCCTCTATTATCTGACTCTTGTGCTATAATTATATTTGATATATAAAATTTTAAGAGACATTAAACAGTCTAAGAAATTCAAGACTAATCAAGCGAAACTATTCATTATTGATGACTAGAAATTAGTTGGCTCTCTGCAGGTCTCAATCTTAGCAAACCGATCTAATTATAATTGAAGATAAGTTATCTTACCAAGGCCTCTCATTTGAAATCGTCTGATAGTCCTTTAACATCATCACTCGTCAATAGTAGTCACTGGCACAGGATAGTAACATTCATTACCCTCTATATCGCTTCTAAATTTCCCTTTACATACATATCAGTACATCTGAATCACTTCACTTTATTTCCACCTGCATCTAATTAACATAATCACGTTTCTTTTTGGTTGGGAAGAAATTGTTATTTTACTCAGTCAATCTCAATAAAAGTCCCCAAGGTTCGTGAAGGAAAAATCGCGAATAGCCCAGCGCCACACATTTCTTAAAAAAATTTGATTTAATATTTACAACAAATGTTTAAAATGTCCGCCTTTTTCTTAAAGGAAAGCTGAATTCGCTTGTGTTTTTTATTACACGAAAATTCAATCGTGTGTGAATGCGTACGAGCGAAATCAGTCCAACAACGGAGGATAACGACAAATGGCACTTTATTCGCAAATGTTCAGGACAAAACGATTTACAGGTAACAGAGATTGGACAATCACAGCACAAACAGAAAACACAACACTTGTATGGATTAGTGACACAGATACAGGAACAAAAATATCACTTTTAATTACAGTCACAGTTGTATCAACAACGTTCAGCTCATCGGCTCACTAGTTAGCTCAACGGACAAACCTCCGCAGTTTTACTCTGCATTTTTAAGGCAGACTCCGACAGCTTCCATGATTACAGGCTACTTCTCGGCAGATTCCCTCATCTACGTTACCGATAACTCATTGACAGATTCACTCAGCCAGTGTCGACCGCTTCCTAGTCGATTTCCCGATCGATTTCCTTGGCTCCGCATCTCTTCGCTATTTATCGGAGCTTCGACCAGGTGTGATGATTCGTAACTTTCTTCCCTTTGGATATATCACCTAGATTCCAGCATTTTCAAGAAGCATCTTTTTGTCACCAGTCGCCAAATTCGTCACCAAGGTTAAAGGGTCATTTCTTAAATTTTCCTTGCCTGACTGATGAAATCTCTTTAAATGCCTCTTTTCCTTCATAACAGAACCGTTTCAGAGAAGCGTCGTCTGGGTTCGCAACAATATCTTGAGAAACACGTTTCAAGAACATGCGAATGACTTTGACTTCTTGTATCCTTTGAGTAAGATGGCAAATTTCAGATTATCTATTTGTTTGGGGATTATTTTCATAAATATCCCTACAGAGAAAAGAAAGGAATGCTTATATCTGGAAAACAAGGTAGCCAAAGATTTTTTTTTTAGATTAATTGATCTCCTAAGAAGTTCTTAAAGCACGACCACATTTTCGCTACTCGTATGGCACATTGCATCGTCTTCTTTGAACTAAAAACCTCGTAATCCTGATCTGAGCATTCCTTGCCATTTTTCGGTGGAGTTATTTAAAGAATAAAATTTATGAAAATAATCTCTAAGCTACCGATGAGTTCTGATAATTGTCATATTACTAAAAGTACAAAAGAAGTCACTCCCAGGATTTTGAAATACGTTTCTCAAACTATGCACAAACGAACTCAGCTTTGACTCCTAGAAAGTGTAGAACGGCGGTCATTTAGTTGTAAAAGCATGTTCCAAACTTTTTTTCTGTTATGTTAAAAAGATCTTTTCACCAATAGATTAAAAAAAAATTTTTTTTTAAAGTTTGTTGTTTTCCCGTAGTAAATTCACAAAGGAACAGTAAGGGAACTTTTAAGACACCCGGTATTGCTTCTCAATTGTACTCATGTGTGTGTATATATCGGCAAAGCTCTCTGGCGCCCTGAAACACCAGAGGGGTTTGCAGAAAGTCAGAGGAAAAGTTTCGCTCTCTCCGTGCCGCGGAAGGGTGGGACGACGGACAGGAGGATTGGTTTCTCTTAAAAGAGACTGAAACACTAAATCAATTATTCGCACGGGCGCTGGAACATTATTATTGTCGGTAAAAATCGTAAAACGAGAATGTTGTCTTTTTTATTACATTTATAATTGTCCTTTGCCCAATTAAACGTTTATTAATATATATATATATATATATATATATATATATATATATATATATATTAAAGCAATAAACTTTAACTCATATCAATAAACACTTTACCATCTTTGCCTCACGAACTTTTAATACGACTAATTCTATACAAATTAAATAAAGATGTATTTGCAGTGTCATACCCAGAATTTTTTTTTTTTTTTTTTTTTTTTTTTTTTTTGGGGTGACTGAATTTCGTCATTACCATGAAGGAAAGAATTTTGTAGTTTAAAATTACCACTTTGTAAAAAGTAAATAATACGCAAAATCAGTCTTATTTCTTCTGTTTAAATCTGTTTAAATATTGATACAGTTTTCTCAAGATAAAAAAATTACAACAATGAAGATTATTTTAAAGAAAATAAGCATAAAAATAAAATTTGCATTTTTTAGGGGTGCATTTTCTTTAGGGATACTTGCGCCTCTCCTCTCTTCGTCTGCAAACACTGAACCAGAGGCACTCTTTTAGAGACAGCGAAGACTTCTAAAACTCAGGAATCGGGTTTAGTTATTGAAATCCTTCTTTCTCTTCGTAATGATCAAAAATTTAAGCATGAGGAGGAAAAAAAATTCTTATTTTAAAATTTTAATCATTTAGAAAAGAATTATCGTGAGATATTTCAATTTCGAGAAAAATTTTTGGGTGTGCACATGTCCTTTTTCATTCGGCCCCCGGATGCGTCATTGTGAACTTATCATTAAGGCCCATATTTTCCTTCAATTTCATCCTACTGTTCCAACTCTTGACTCTCGTTAAGTTCATTTCCTAAGAAATGGTTTTTAAGTTTCGCATCTGAATGCTACTTCTCAGAGCTATACGTTTACTTCTCATGTCATTCTTTTATTTGAGTAGACAAGCTAAAAGAAATCCATGTAAAATATTAACGTACATAACATTTTCTATACAAGATGAACCCATATAGTAACCGGACAATTTAAAAGACCAAGCTATTAAATAAAGGAGAGACAGAATAAATGTTTGACTAGAAATAGTGACTACTCAACTCTTTATTAAAGGCCAGTTTAAACTGGTTTTAAAGACAAGCTTGAACCTGCGCAAAGTCGCCCAATAATTCATGTCTTATACAACGCGATTTGCTAAAATTTATCATTATGTTAATATATATGTATGTGTGTGTGTGTATTTGTTTGTGTTATTTATTTGTTATTTTTTTTTTGTGCAAAAGCTCTTTTAGAATTTTAAATAATTTTAATACTTTGTATACTTATAAAAGATTTATTGTAATAAATAATATTGCACATTCCGGATCATGATCATACCGGATTAACGTTTTTGTAAATTATCGAAGGTGAACGTAGTTTTAACAGGAAAGAAACCAAACCAAAGAAAAATCACTCCAGATAAAAATTCTGAACGATTTTAGCATGTATTTAATTTGTTTACGCATGTTCTGAGCCTGTGTAGATTATATAAATATCTGACAAAATAATTCGTCGTTTAAGGCTCTCGTCTACCGGCCATTTTGATTTCGAGGACGTAATGTTAATCCTATGGAGTTAAATTATAACAGCTTGAGACGGGACACATCTAGATGATTAATTATTGATCTATTTGATTATATGCAAGAGATCATCTGAAAGAGCGAAAATGGTAGTATCTCTTTGTGGAATTACTTTTTTCCTTCGATTTCTAAAAATATTTTAAAATATTTTTAAAGACCAGAAAACTCACAAACGAATCATTAAAATAAGAATAAAAACATTTTTTAAAATCGTAAGAAAAGAGTAACTCCACAGAAGCATACATTATTTTTTGCTCTTTCAGATGCACTTTATAGCATTCAAATGACTTAAATAAAGAATGGGAAAGAAATTCAAGTCGAAATTCCAGCTAGGATTAACATTACGTCCTCAAACATCGAACATCAATTGTATTGAATATTCTTGAATTGATAAAAAATAAAAAAAAAAGCAGTACGAAATAAACATTTTAAATAATGATAATTACAAGAAATTGTTACGAGCTACTCTCTAGTAACCTGCTTACTATTGTAAATTTAATTAGAACTTGAAGAACACATGTGCTGGGCTTTGAGAATATTTTAATGTACAATACGCTGTATATACACAGTGTGTAAACGGGGTATGCAACACCCTTGGAAACTACAAACACAATATTGAAATTAAAACAGACAGTTGCAATAAATACTGAGCAAAAATGCAAGCAGCGCTATGTCGCGATCTGGCGATCTAAGTCGACAGACGTCAAAATTCACGTGAAAAAAATCAAGAGAAATAAAAAAAAAAAAAAATCGTATGGCTACGATTGAGACATACCTGACAAATTATCGAATGCCGGATTAAACAACGCTTATTGTACTCCGTTTTTACCGTAAGTTAGAATAACCTTGTTTAAATTAATACTTTATATTTTTGGATATTTAGAAATTCTGAATATTTGCTATGTAAAATATTTTTAAAAATTTAAACTAAAAGTATGATATTTCTTTAGTAAGTATTCTTCTTTTCGAAAGTAATTTGTGATTTGTTTGAATAGTGAGTGACATTGATTTTGGTGTGAACCATTTTGTTATTGAGTCAGTATTAAGTTGAGTATTGAGTATGTTAGCGAGTAGGGTAGTTTTTATTCCTAAAACATGTTTCACCGCGCATTTCTTTTCAAAGCTTTTTCAAAAGAAGCTGCAAAAATCTTATTGACTTTATTTTTTTCTTCTAAAGGCACTTAAGATGCTTACAATATTTAAGTAACTTTTGATTGCTTGTATATATACATACACACAAATAATATATATATATATAAGTGTGTGTGTGTGTGGTCATATATATACTCTCTTGAGACCCAACGTCCTTTGTATTGGACATTTTTACTTTATAAGTAGAGAAAGAATTTGCAGTTTTATTTCTTAAAATCAGGCACTCCATTATATTGGGCAGTCCAATGCTGTCATCTGTTCAGCAAAACTTGAATTTTTTTGGCAGGATCTTTGTTCCAGGAGCATTCGAAAATGGCGGACAAGAAGAAAGTAACAATTGAAGGTATGTCAGCAGTTTGAATTTAGTTTTTTCATACTTTTACATAAATTTTTCCTTTAATTAAAAATGGCTACTATACAATTTTAAATGTAGGATTAGTGAAATGCTGTTTTATGTTTAATCAGTGATTTATGTTTTTACTAGACTAAAACCTAATATCCATTATAATGAACTGGCCAAAAATTGTGTATTTTCTTAGTTAAAAAAAAAGGGATACTGTTTTATATTATTTTTTAGATGATTTATTTCAAATTAGGGTAAAATTTCTTGAAGAATATAGTCTTGGATTTCAAGAGGTTACATATATGTGTGTGCGTGCGCGCGTGAGAGATATCTTCCAATCGATGTTGCTGTTGTCTTGAAACAAAAGACGTCTTTTACTTTTAATTGATCACGAATGTTAAGAAGGTGATGCGAAAGCAATCTGCTAATTGATAGTTATTGTCCAGCCGTGACAAAACATCACATAGATTAGCGTGTCAAGGGTCATTTCAGAAAAGAAGGTGAGAAAAGCGTTGGAGAAAGCTTTTATACTTCAGAAAAAGAGTACTTTTTTATTAATTCACGCGAATTCAAGCATTTAATGGGACTCGGAAGGCTAACAGGTAAACAAGATTATCGTGATTCTAAATTAAAATATTTTTAAGTTAAAAAGACTGACGTTAAGAATAATTACCGTATATTTTTTACATATAAGACGACAGTTGAATCATAAAAAAAGTTTGCCAAAATCTGGTGTCGTCTCAAAGGACAGATAAAAAAAAAGAATTAAATTTATATAAATTGAATCCATCATATAAAATAAAACAAGCCCTCATCTATTGTATTTAAAATCCTATATATGTCCTCCTAATCCTATGTATGTAAAATCCTAT
>BMAW01129202.1:115751-201179 GCA_019974015.1 Nephila pilipes | reverse complement strand
TAAAATCCTATATATGTCCTCCTAATCCTATGTATGTAAAATCCTATATATAAATATATAGCTCCTCCAGTACAACCTCACTTTCGTTGTTGAAAAATTCGTCGTATAGGCTTCAATCTGTACCTAGGGAGTCGATTTTCGCTTCGTCGCCAATATCTCACAACAAATCGTCTTCAGTGCTATCCACAGCATTACGAATCCCACACTTTTTGAAGGATTTGTTAGAGAAATTGTGAGTTCGTGGTTCGATGTGTGCTTTTATAGGCAGTGCTTCCAGATGCAAAAAAAAAAAAAAAAACTTGTTAGAGGTACATGTGAGTTTATGATGCGATTTCTATACACAGAACTGCTAGATGTAACTTGTTAAATTGATTGATTGTTTATTAAAGTCTCACTTAGAAACAACGTGAGGGCTATTAGCGACGGACTTCGTAATTTTGAACCTCGGTCAAGTGACGAGGAAGGTGCCTGAGCCCACCCAAACTTCCACACCTCGCTAAAGAGAGGACTTGGAGCCTCGATAGATATAATGAGCATCAGCCCTGCTACACGACGGAGCTTCATTAATATCAAGACTAGATCGACGAAACAATATCGGCCGCGCATTTGTGACCATGACTACTAGGCTACCGTGTTCATTAAACTTGTTAGAGGAACATGTGAATTCGTGATTCGACACGTGCTGCTACAGGCAGTGCTATCAGATACAAGAATAAAATTTGTTCGGGTGATGATCGCTGTTCTAAATCAAATTCATAGGCCGTCTATAGTTTGGAGGTCGTCTTATAGGACAGATACAGGCTAAAACTATAAAACTTAGAAGAAAATTTATACCTCGTCTTATCTAAAGGTCGTTTTTCTAGCAGAAATAGACGGTAATTCTAAAAAAAGGTAAGATAAATTTAATTTATTACTCGCACAAACACACACATATGTATAGAAAGAGATTTTGGATTGAAATATCAAAAGCTATTTTCATCACACGTCGCTTAAAAAAATAATTCGACAACGTAACTCTTTGATGAAAGAAACTGAAAACTGATCTATTTTTTTAAATTCCTACTATTAGCTCTCGCTCTCCCTATATATATCTTGTTCAAATTTTCAATCCTTAATAATATACTTTTTATTCATCCACTCAAGTTCAAATACATTTTTTTAAACTTGTAGTGGATGACACTTGATGTTAATACAGTTTTTTCAAATATTATTTCATTAATTAAATTTTAATTGGTGAAAATGCAGTTGAGCCCAACCACTTGGCGCGATTTCAAAAATTGCCAAACTTAGCGATTTATTTTTTTGACCGAACGTTAAGTACGCGAAGCGGAGCAGAGTAGCACAGTGCCTTAAAAATGATCAAAGCATCGAGAAAAAAAGTGTATTACTTTGTATGACTTACTTAAATATATATACAACAGTTTATAGCTAAAGCTACATTTTTTAGCTAATTATTCAAATTTTCTTTAACTCTAGGTCAAATAATTTCATTGACCTTCAAAACTTTAAATTCTTTTTTAACTTAGAGTCTTTAATTTTTCATGACGGTCATGTTTTTAAAATGCTAAAACACTTTTTTTGTAACCAATACCGAAATTTTTTCTGGCTGTTTTGCATAACATGTTTCTCATAAATAAGAGCACGAAATAAAGGTTTAGATAAATAGTTATTTTTAAAAAATATCCGCGATAAATTTTTTTTTACTGTTTTTTGTAGCGTCATAGAAAAAAATTTGCAAAATTATAAATAACACTAGCGCAATCAAATCCATATACAGCATCACGAGAAGCACTTTTAAGAAATTGAGAAAACGAATTTCTTAAAAATACTAAAGTATGTAGAAAAAGAAGGAATTTTTTAAAACATTGAAATGTTTTGAAAAAAAAAACTGAAATTTGAAATGTTTAAAAAGGAGTCTTTCCCCCCTTTCAGAATTGCATATTTCAAGTGTAATTCAGGTTTGGTGAATATAAACTTCTTATTTTAAATATTTGATTTTGAATAAATTACTTGCAGGTTAAAAATTGAATAAATTAGTTGCGCGCGCGCGTGCGCCCTTAAATAAATTTCTAAAAAATATTTAGATTAAAATTTCAATAAATTTTGGATTAAAAAGAAATTTAGCGATTTCGCCATCGAAATAAAAGGCGACAGAGCACTAACATGATACAAAAATGTGCGTGGGAGTTCCAACAACAAAAATAATAAACAAAAGCGACCCAATTAAAACAGAAGTTATCATCCCCACGTGACGCCAATCCGAATCATTTTCTGATACGGAACCAAGCGGCATTGAAGCCAATTAACAAATCGTCTGTTTCTGGGATCCCTGGCGCAGGAGGGGTGTAGGTTGGGTCGGAGGAGGGATGGGATCGATTCTCAGTATCAACCAACAACACCGCAGAAATAGCCATTTGGGTCTAGGGAGGAGAGAGGGTGAAGGACACTTCTCGGAAACGTTCTTACTTATTTTCCGGCAGTTCCTGGTCTTTCACCCCCCTCTTCGTTCGATATTGACTTTTTTGTAGATTATTTATAGTTATTTTGCACGTCCTTTGCTCTGAAGTAAATATCAGGAATATAGATATTGGTTCATCTTTAACGAGCTTTTGTTTCTTTTGTGATTACATTGAGATTTTGTTTGCGAATTAAAATTAGTGTAAATTAGTTGATTAATTCATAACTAAATCATTTAGAGAATTGCTCTTTCTGTTCAAAATGCGTGATCCGTTATTATAGAGCCTTATTCCTCACTGGAATTTTCCATATTGAATCGGAAAGCAGACTAGTTGGCGTGTTTTGGTGCCTTATGGTTCGTTTAGAGTAGTAGCTTGATCCAATATGGATAGCGAAATACATTTTAATTGCTTTTTTTTTCGTTGAATGTGACACGTTGTAGATGCTGTATTTAAAATAACATGATATGAGATTGAGGGTGTTTATGTTTAAATTGTGATTATATTTAAAATGTTCGTGTTTTACCATGAATTTTTAGTGAAAAACATAAAAAAAAAAAAAAAAAAAAAAAAAAAAAAAAAAAAAAAAAAAAAAAATATTAATTGCTATAAACTTCATATATTAATAAATAGCAAACAAATAAATAAAAATAAAATAGTTCAAGTAATAGATAATAAAAAAAATCCAAAAAGTTATATGCCCACTTTTAGAAAGAACAGATTTAGCCACCCAAGGTGCTCTTTTTTTATAATTATTATTATTAAATTCCTCAATTAAATATAAGAATTAAAGTAAACGATGAAATAACGAGAAATTGACTAAACTTTTCCATTTTTAAAATAAAAGGAAAACAATAAATAATTAAATAGAATATATTTAAGCTAAATGTATTTAAAGCAAACGATAAATTATTAAATTGAATATTATATCAGCTTCAGGTAATTAAAATTGAAGCAAATTATAAAGAATTGAAAAGTGATCTGATACGCCAAAAGTGATCCCACTAAAACAATAGCCCCATGGGTGGCTAATAATAACCCCTTAAATAAAAAAAAATTCAAAAATTTTTGAAAGTTTTTTACTACTTTCATTGTAGATGCATATTTTGGACAAGTTCATTTATGTTCAATATAAATAGAAACATGATTGATAATTGTAATGATGATAACGATAATTGATAAATACATGATAATCGTAATCAAAAGCATTTCTTCCTATTAAAACTTAGGACGCTGAGAAACAGTTCAACTGATTTCATTTTGTCCAGTAAAAATAATAGTAAGTTCTTCGAAAACAAATCAATAAACTAAAATGCATTTTGCTTTGATATGAATCGATAAAAAAAAAAATAAGAAAAAGCATAAACATATTAAACCTATAAAAATGGGGGCTCGGAAATTTCGAAATTGCATTTTAAAAGATGTAAATATTTCAAAATTCAGACAACTAATATTGTTTTAAAAATTAATTAACCAACTATTTGAATTATTATTAAACAAAACGTTCTTGTTTATAGGGAGAAAAGAAAACTTGTCAGGTGTACAACAACAACAACAACAACAAAAAAAGACTTTAAAGAAGAATGCTACTTTGAAAACTAAGTAGTATTACGAATTCTCATTTTCAAACGATTTCTTTCCCGGATTATTCATAACACAAATAAGAAGAAGAAAAAATTGATAGAAAAAACATCACTTCAAAATTTTTTCATTTCAATTATTTAAAACCGAGAACTACATTTGGTGATAATAAATACCTCATGAGATAACAATAGGAAACAAAAAGTTAAATTTGCATCAAACGGCTTATGAATTCTTTTGTAACTCGATTACCAAAAAATCGATTGTTTCTGTTCCGAGAGAGAGAGAGACGAACAATTTTTCACAATACCGACGTTTTTTTATTATATTATTATTTTTTTTTCTATCAAAAAAATCGTTTGGTGGAATAAGCTTTTCTCTACGATGTCTCCCAAATTTGCTCTTTAGATTTTTCGTCTGGAATCGAGTTTAGGCTGTTGACCTGGGGTGAAGAATGATTTTTTGTTATTTTTTTTCCTGCCTTCCTTCTTCCCACCCTCCCATTCTTCAGCAGTTGTATTCGAAAACTCCTCAAAGTTTTCCTTCTTTAACTTTTTTTTAAAAAATTTCTTCTCCCTATTTTAGCCTAAATTAACGAAATCAGGTGATTCTTTTGCATGTGCAGAAAACTTGTTTGTATATTTTCATTTCATTTTTTTTTTATCTTTTCTTTTATATATATATATGTATGGGATAACGCAATAACTATATGCCATGGCAGATGTTCGTCATTTTGAGGTAATAATAATAATAAAATTATTGCCTCGCCGCTTCTCGGTTTAAAAGGTAATGAAAATTATACGTTTACGATTTAAGAATGAAATAATTGAGATGTGTTCCGCAGACACTGCTCTAATATTATGAAGGAGTGTTTCTCTCGCTATGTTTTTATTTATATTCTAATGAATGTTATGCACTTATTTTCTTCTTTATTTATTGTTGCATCAATAAATAATATCAATTTAAAAATAATTACTAATAATTTATTTACATTTACAAAGAAAAACGATTTTTTAAAAAAATTAAGTTGATATTTGTACAAGATAAATTAAATTAATTGCTACTACAGGATTAATCTAAAAGTCAATTTTTATTATAATATGGATCGAAATTTGAAAACTAATTTCCACCCATATTAATAAATGTACCTAATTTTTTTGTATTGTTGACATTTTCATTCGGAATTTTTTTTTTCGTTAGATTTTATTTTTAATTATTTATAAAGTGTAGACATAACTTTTAGTTTCAAAACTCAAAGGACGTATACAGGGTAAGCCAAAAGTCACTTTTCAGTTTTAAATTACTATATTTTTAAATTTTTCTAACACAATATTATACATTGTTTGGAAATTTTTTGAATTAGGTATAGAAAACAATGTAGATGAGCATCAGTTCATAAATGTAGGTTCTCTCCATCCTATTTTTCATAACAGTCTGCAATATCTCTCGTCGTATCCCTTGATGAATATTGTTCTTCATCTAAGCGATTGCTCTATTTGGTGAAAATACGGTCTTTATGATAACCCCTCTTTTGAAAATCTAGTACAGTGAGATCAAGGAAACAAGGACAAGGAAAGTCTAAATATCTTTCCGTGGAAAAAATAATTATTTCTCCAAAAATTTCCCTTAGCACTCGCAAGGATTCTCAGTCTGGATGTGATTAGGCTGTGTCTTGTTGCCGTCACATTCCTGGTGTATTTTTTACAGATGGAAGCACAAACTTTGTCAACATTTCGCGATATCTCTCGACTGTAACAGTTACTGATCTCACTGTCTCATTCTCAAAGAAGCAAGGACCGGTAATTCTTTGAGATATTATCCCGCGCCAAACCGTGATTTTACGAGAGCTAAGCTCACGTTGATGAGTCGTTCACGGATTTTCTTCTCCACTAAACCTCGTGTTTTGTCGGTTCAACGAAGTTTACATTTTCTGCGGCCTTCTTTTGAAAACGAGTACGATACCAAAGCCATTACTGATCTACACTCTGTTTTATCTCCGGTATGAATTGAATTTTATATGAAAAAGCTTTTAATTGGTTCAATAGGCGTCTTAGAGTCGTTCGATTGATTCACATTCTCGAGAACGACGTTGAGCCGATATTCTTGGTTCTTCAGCAACGATTGGTTCTCGTCAACATCAAGATTGACTTGGTGACCAGTCGAAGGGGTCTTCCAGTTCGGGGAGTATATTTGACCGACTTTTATGTCTTATAACATTTAACGCCAATATCATAGCCAAGAAGGATGCTTTCTCAATCGAAAATAACACGCATACGCCCTCTGTGAGAGATGAAAGGAACTTTTATTTGCCTAGTAATATTGGTTAGTTTTCATAAGTCGCGAATTTTGTATTTTCTATAATTAAATTCCATGGATGCGATAGCCGAGTGGTCAGGACCACGAACTTATGAAAGGCGTTGTTTCTGTCGAGTCGTAAGTTCGAGTCATGATGCCAGAAATGATCCGTCGTGTAAGCGGGGCTGATAGTCTTTAAAAATCTATATATATAAAGCCTCCGAGCCTTCCCGTAGGCATGGTGTGGAAGTTTAGAATGGGAGGGTGCCAGCTCAAGTGTCGTCACTTAACCGAGGCCCAAAATTACGAGATTCAAGTACGACGCGTTCATAAACAATCAATCAATAGTAATTAAAGTTTGTAAGAACTTATTCAGAACGTTATTGAACACTTAATTTTAAAAAATGTAATAAATTTCATCATTTCATTCTCGTTAGTGAAAAGATTCCTTCGAATCGTAACTTGAGGATAATTTATTCGAGAAGCAATGTGTTATTACGTGTTTAAGTCCAAAATTTACGATAATGTACAAAGCTCCAGTTAGATGTCTCAAATTCACTTAGATTTTCTGAAACATTTTATATATAAGTTATTTTTTGAAAATTATTTTTATATTAATAATTCATAAGGAACCATACTTTTCATGCAAACATTGTTACTTTTCTCTCACATATGTTTAA
Source organism: Nephila pilipes (assembly GCA_019974015.1). Taxonomy (NCBI): domain Eukaryota; kingdom Metazoa; phylum Arthropoda; class Arachnida; order Araneae; family Nephilidae; genus Nephila; species Nephila pilipes. Next base: position 194,167 of record BMAW01129202.1, on the reverse strand, counting down.
AAACATTGTAAGAAAGATTTTGAAAAAAAAAAATATTCTACGAGTCGTTTTTGTATAATTTAATGTAAATCCATTCAACTACATCAAAAATTAAAAAAGAAAATAATAAAACATCTTAGTAAAGATATTATTGATGGCAGGGAGACCAAGACATGAATAACATTATTTTACGAAATATGTTCTTAAAAAAAAGTTCAGAATTCATTGATTACACATTTATTCTTTCTTATCGTCAAAGAATCGTTTGCCTCGAACGACTGAAAGCAGCTGCGCTATATAGCGTTTAATGAATAATAACGCATCCGAGATTTATTTGGAAAGCTTTCGTCCAATAAACGAAGGAAAAACGAGAGGTAATTGACCGCTTACGGAAATGAGCAACACTTCATTTTTATCGGCAACTGACGAACTAGCCAGGAATTCTATTATTTTCTTTTATCTAACTGTGTTCGTAACCATGAGATAAATTTGGTGCGGGATGAATTTTTATTTTTAATTTTCGAGCCCAGAATTTTGAATTTATCTTTTTCGAATGTACTTCAAGTAGTAAAAATTGTGAATTCCCAACAATTCCAAAAATTAAAATAGTTAAATATCAATCATAGATGCATGTTAATAGTTAAGCTATAATAAAAGTTGGGAAAATGTCTTTCGTTTTCAGACATTTTCGATACATTTAATGAGATCAAGTAAATATATCGAAACATTTTAATTTTAAAGTAATTTGTTTTGGAAGTTCATGATAAAAAAAAAAAGTGTTCTAGAAAAATAATAAATGAATACATATGCGATTGGTTAATTTTTCACTTTCAAGAAAATCAACTATGCACACTCATTTTAGCAAGCTAAATATTAAAATTATATAAATATATTCTCTTAAATTTATTTTTTAAAAAAAGGAAAAAAATGTGCGAAACCAATTCGAAAACTTTAAAATTTGGCTTTTAAACTGAAAAGCAGCCAAAAATTAGTAATGTTTATAATTCACTAAACGATTTATTTTCAGCGCTTATTAGATGTCCGATATTTGATTATTATCAAGGTTTATCAATTTAAATTTCTTCAGGATTTAGAATAAACAAAAGATTATTTAGTCCAGAAATGGAAAGTAGCAATTATTTATTATGAATTATATTTAACGCAGTGCTTATTCTTACTAGAAGCTAATAAAATAATTCATTGTTCATTAGCGTCGCATTTAGGGGCAACACATTAGGGCGATTAATAGGTTGAACGGCTTTTCGGAGAACATAAGCTTTTCGGCTTTTAATCTCCAACTCTGGTTAAACTATTAGCAGTTGACTTCGACCTGTATCATGCCCACATTATTAATTTAAAGCAAGAAAGTTAAAAATAAGTGATACTTTGCTCTTTAAATTAAAAAGTTTTATAATGCAGAATTTTTTTTAAAAAAAATCGCAGTAGATGAATTCCAAAAGCAGGTTGGATTTTGAGGTTAAGCTAGCCAACATGCCATTGGTTGCTGGTGGTGAAAGGGGGTAAGTGGGAGCGTGAGAGCACAATTTTTATTGGTGGAACTAGCTAATATTGGGAGTACCTATAATGATTTTTTAGAGACGTAGAGATAAATGTTTTTAAAAAACTTTTCAAAATGGAAAGAAAATTCACAAAGGCTATTGGCAATGGACCTCATCATTTTGAAATTCGGTCGAATGATGAGGAGGACACATGAACTAGCGCCAATGGGAGGTTTTAGAGCCTTGCTACACAGCTGGTCATTTGCGGAATCTGGACTCGAGCCCACGACTAGACGAAAACTATCAGAAGAGACAGACAGACGCAATAGCTTAGTGGTTATCGACCATGACCACTAGGCTACCGCAGCCAACCCGGCTATTCAAAAAATATTTGTTTGGCTCGAAAAAAAACGCAATAATTTTGATTTTCAAAGTTAAAATATACTTTTTTGAAGGTTCCTTAGTAAAATAAAAGTTAACAAGGGATTTGTTCATTACAATTGTATCTCTATTTAATTTTAATTTCGTTTTTTAAGAGTTGTAAAATAGTTATTTGTATTTTTCTTTTTTTAACACTAAGATTCAGACTGATTTCAAACTTTAATTAAATGTCGAAAAATACAATTTAACTAAACAGATTCTTAAAATAGTTCTAAAACCATTATTTCTTTGACTCATGATCCATAAAATACACAAAACTTTCTTCCCATATAATTATTTGAGCTCCGTTTTAATATACTAAGGGGGGGGGGGGGCTAAGCCATTTTGTTAATGCTCTGAGCTGCTTCAAAAAATTTTACGTTATATTTAATTTAGATTGAATTAGATTGGTTTTATTAACGTCGCACTAGAAACAACATGAGATCTGTTGGAGGCATACCTCGTAATTTTGAATCTCTACTAAATGACGAGAAGAATACCTGCGCTGGCATCACCTCTCCTAATTTCCACACTATATCAACGGGAATATTTCGACCCTCGACTGATTTAACGCGCATCAATCCTTGCTACACTGCGGAACTTTAGTGCAACAAGACTCGAATCCATGTCTCGATGAAAACCGCCGGTCGTGAGTTCGCGACCATATTTAATTTAGATAAGACAGTGTTAGATTTTTTTAGTTGCAGTCAGGAAATTTTTCATATAACAGCTTTTCTAAGCAAATAAAAATTACACGATGAGAATTAAGAATTAAAAAAGCAATAATCTATGAATTTATATATTTTAACACACATGATAATTCCAATCAACAAAGGAATTTGCTAAAATTATTAGAAGAGCTACGCAGTTCAGCACTGGATACATAAAAATTAATTATTTCATTTTTATACACATCATCCAGGTCATGAACAGTCTCTGTTCCACCTCCTCGATAAACAACTTCATTCCGTCTCAGAGAAAAACGAGAAAATTAATCAGAGCAACGAGAACAATTATTAAATGAATGTAAATAATTAAAGTGATTTTTATTCATCTGATGTATGAAAGGGGATTTATATTTTTATGGTTTTAGCTTGAAAGAAAACGTACTTAACTATGCAATTTGGCATCCTACTAAAATAGTGGTTCGTAAGCCTTTTGCTGTCTTACCTCTTGGCTGGTAAGATGGATCAAACGTGTCCCCATGAAAAGATATTCGTAAATTATATTTACAAATATGGTCTTTGGATATTGTTGTTTATTCTTCCTTATATTTCCTTTTATTCCATGTATCAACCATAGTTTGAGAACCATAGTACTGAACCGATATGTTATTCCATATTTACTGAAAAAAGTATAACGCAGGTTGTATCGCGTTTCTCCCTTCCACTAACACTTTGGGATTTTTATATGTTATTGTTTGAATTGAAAATCTCTCCAATCCATGAAACGTGACTCATGTAGATTATAATAGAATTATGGAAGCGTAGTGAACAGAATTGTAGAATTGCATTTATGAGTAACTAAGAATTTAATACTGGAATTAGTTAGTTGTAGCAGGAGTATTCAGTCTTTTAAACCTTGGGGAACCCTTTGAGCTTGCCATTTTCTTGAAGGAATCTCTTGATCAAACAGAAGAAAAAATAGATATGAAAGCTTTATCCTACTTAAATTTGCAAAATTATTGTTGCATCTCTATTTTATCATAATAGAAGCGTCTAATGAGGTAATTAATGGTAAGTTAGATAACGGGTATTTTCTTTTTCTTTTACTTTTTTTTTTTTTTTGGTTTTCGAAAATATATCCTATGAATAATAAACTAAAGCAACAATATTTTAAATTATAACAAATTAATAAAAAGAAATTTTTTTTTAATGACTTGGCTGTATTCTTTTTTATTGCTTTACGTCTGGAATAATTGTTGAAATCTGCAACCTGAATGTCATCTTCAACATCCAATCTGTTCCTGTATTTTGTTTTTGTCGCAGTTCACAAAGAGAATGATTTTTCGAGTACATAGATTGAAACATATGACATTGGATGTTTCATAGCTCTTTTGGCAATTTCAGGATATTCTTTTCTAATGTCAATCCAAAAATACATAATATCAACTTGACTAAAATTTAGTTTCAATTCAGTTTCGGTCGATATATCGATTTATTGTTCTCTTTCTTTTATTGGAAATTCCGAGGTGTTACAGTCTTGAGAAGAATTTTGGATCCAAGATAATTTTCTTTTTAAACAAGGAAATCTTCAAGAATTTTTTTTTTTTTTGCAGGTCTGATAAATGTTGGACCAAACTAATTTATACATATTTATCGGGACTAGCAGTCTACTAAAATATTATGGAATATCGTCTACTAAAATACCGTCTACTAAAATTACCGTCTACTAAAATATTATGCAAATTAAGAAAGTATTCAATATTATCTGTCGAAATGCAATCTGCCTTAAATTTCAATTTTAAAAGGGTAGCGTCAATTTTACTTCATATCTGGAAAATAGTAAAATAAATGGGTGATTCTTCCTCTGAGCCAAAAAATGGAGACTAATATGTGACCTAATGTGTTTCGGTTGATGTATTTGAAGCACGTGATTTTTACGAAATTTAAGATTTTGTTTCATCCATAACATATTTTTTATATTTATTTTCCAAAAAAAACTACCTTTAAGAATTCGATCTTTTATAAAAACTAAAATTTTGCTAAAACTTTGGCGCTTGAATTAGGAAATAGTAATCTCTTGTGGAACCCCTGTCAAAGTTTCAGGGAGCCCTAGGTTTCCCTGAACCCAGGTTGAAGACTTTTGTGGTAAAGGAAATGAATGGAAGCTATATAATGAAGAATAGTGTCTACAATGACAAGCGTAAGAAGTTATTGGATCACAGTCAGGAAAAGGGTGCATTCGGTCAATGAATCTGATTCTTATTTCTGAATCAATTACGAACTCGAACACGAATAATTTCAGATCAGGCAGTTATGTTCAGATTCAGATTAAGATCTGACCTGATTAGGATTAGTCTTCAGATGAGGATCTGATGCATAGGGAAATATCCACAGAATGAGTAGTTTAGGGACAAGATTTTGAATAATCGAAGATCCAAATGGAGACAATTTTATTTCATTCAGTGTAATTGTAGTAATTTGCAGCTGTGTTGATTATTGACTATTTGAGTAATTAGCAATGGAAGGAGAAGGAAGTAATGTCAGGCATTACCAAAGCTCTGGAGTACACTTTGTATTGCCAGCACAAACAGGCAGAAAGCAGGCGCTGAAGCAAAAGCTCCAAAATATGTTGGTTAACTAATAGCGATCTTGGAGAACCTCTAGCTACATTTGTCGTTGGACAATCAAATAAGGCTCATGCTCTGGTGACTTTTTAAGTGATTCAAGGCCGTTTGGAGGCCGTCCACCTTGGTAGAATCTGGTTGACTGAAGAAATTTATACCAATGAAAGAGTTCTAGAATGTCCGGGGAAAGATCTGTGTTATGCAATTGATGCCTGCCTCGGAATTGAAGGCAATAAGTTGGCGAATCAATAGGCCAAGGAGGCAAGATGGCTCGATGAGAAAATTTCCAACCAAAAAGTGTTTGCCACCCGCCGGAATGCGAATGCAATTCTGAAATATAAACTGAGATATCCGCCCATTCAAAAGAGTCTTTTGACATTTGAAATATACGAGGATAAAGAAATGGTAAAGATAATTATTAGAATCTCATTTTAGAGGTATGAAAGCTGATTGTGAGGGTGGAAAGACATATATTGGCTGCAGATATTGACCAGTTACTGAACTATCACCAAGCGACATTTTTAAATGTTAGGCAATTTGAAGAGCATGGCAATTCCTGGACGAATCTCCAAATGAAAAGTTGTACACTAAAAAAATCGTACCGATAGCTAAGATATTATTTTAACCCATATGGATTTATGTAGCTGACTCATTGGGCATATAAAAAAAACCCCGAAGAATATCAGAAGTGTTAGTCGTAACCGAAGTTCCTCTCTTAGTGGTCCATCATTTTAACGAATACATTTTAATGGTTTTTCGCCATACAATTTCCAGCAAATTCTTACTAAGTTGTTTTTTCACTTCAATATCTGTTCAAAAACAAGTAACAAAACACGCCATTTTTTTAGATTTTTTAATTTTTTTTGCCATTTATTGAAACTGATGCAAGAAGGATCTATGGCAGTGGTCGGCAAATTTTTTATGATAAGGGCCATATCGCAACATTTTTAGGATTGATGAACCAGGTAAGCAAACTCGAAGATATTTACATAGGCAGAATTCTATTCAAACAGCAACAACAACAACAAAAACCCGTTTTCATTTTTTTTAGCAAGTGATATTTTACGTAACATTCATATATTGACACATGCATAAATAAAAAATTTCCATTTATTGATAAACGTATAACAGAACTAGTTAAATTTGGCGATGAATGTAATTTTTTTTCCTGAGATAAAATATTTCATCACACTAGAATTCGAAATTAGTATTTCATATCAGTAAAGTTGTGTACAAACGGTCCTCTGTCAACAGTGATCTGTATTGATATTTTACGTACTTCATTTTCAAAAATATCCTTTCACATTCATTGGTAAGTAATCCCGAATACAGATACATGAATCCTCAAGCATATGATTTTACTTGAACATATTTATCTCCCAAAAGATATTTATAGAACTGGGTAGGATCCATTTCTTCAAACATCATCGTTGGCATATCATCATTTTGCAAATCATTCCCTTCCAATTCAAGGGGTGACGAAAGCTCTTCAATAGTACAGCCAAATGCATTGTGAAGAGTGGCATTATCCTTAGCACTTGCATGCGAAAAACGCTGCAGTAATTTTTCTTGTAATATTTTCATAAGTAAAAAAAAATATTAACCCGCGTGACAGGTTAAAAAATAGACGTTCGAAGCATAGTTTTTGATCATAATCTATCGTAAAAATCCTCTGAGATTAGATAGCGAAGGCTCCAGTCTACCGCCCGTTTTGATTTCGTAGACATGATGTTAATCCTATGGAATTTCTACTACAGTTCTCAAATCTTTACAATTTGATCTATTTGAATGCAATAAAGTGCATCTGAAAAAGCAAAAAATAATGAAGGTTTCTGCAGAATTACTTTTTCCCTCCGGTTCTTAAAAATATTTTAAACTGTTTTTTAAAGACCGGAAAAAACTCACAAACGAATCATTAAAATAGGAGTAAAAGTATTTTTAAAAATCGGACAAAAAAAATAATTCTGCTGAAACCTTCATTATTTTTTGCCCTTTCAGATGTACTTTATTGCATTCAAATAGATCAAAATGACAAGTAAACGTGAACTTTAATTGTAATATAACAATATATGTACGTGAGAGCACATTTTTGCGCGTTTAAAAAAAAATCAACTTCGTGACGTTATGTACACCCTCTTTCGTTTTTATTTTATGTAAGAAAGATTCTTTATCACAATCGAACAGCTAGTAACGCTGAACAAGCAAGCATTCGAGTTCAACATACGACATTGAAATACATCTATAGCAGATGGTAATTTGTCCTTCGGTTATGAGGAAAAGCATTGGGTAAAAGTCTGTTAAAGGATGAAAATAAAAATTAATCTGAGGTTTATAGCAGTTTCTATGTTGAAGAATGACGTAGGTTTTCGCTCTGTCGTTCTAGTATACTGAGTTGTGTTACAAAATATTTTTTTCATTACTGGAAAAATTCATTGGAGTCATTAATTGAAGCAAGAAAATAACTAGTAAATACAGTTGAACTAACACAAAGATCCCGTAACATGTGTCTTTTTTTTTTTTTTGTTTCCAATTTCTTTTAAAACGGAGGTGAATTAAAGGACATCATGCACAGGTTGTAGTTAAAAACAGGTTTCAAAATCTTGTAATTCTGAAAACTTCTGCAAAAACCTAGTAAAATTTCTAATGAAGTATTCTTGATCAACTCTTTCGAAAACTCTTCTTTTTTAAATAAAAGCAGACGATTTGTATGAGGTGAATGACGTCGAATGCAACGAACTGAAAAACTATTTAATTTTTTTCCTTCCATAAACTTGGCAACAACTAAAAATAAAAAGTTAAGTATACTGACGTATAGCGGGAAATTCCTTACCTATAAAAGTAAATTTATATTAATAATAAGTTAATCATAAATTATAAAATGCTTGAAATATTTTTAAAATATTAATCACTTTTAATCCATAAGAGACCGAAGGTGTGTTAAGCGCAACTTTTCAAATTAATTTTTTTCCCGAGGTCACAGACATTATTTAGCATTTTTGATCTTATAACACTGTTTATTTTAAGAATTTATAAGGTATGAGTAGTTTTTTAATTAATTAATTATTAAATTTTTAATTATTTTTTGATAAAACACTAATATTTATATGGCTTAATTCGTTTTAGTTTTGTATTTTAAATGTGTTTAGCACAATTTTTTTATGAAAATTACGAAGATTTTATTACCTTGGTCAGCAATGGGTTAAAAATATTACTCGATGATATGCATATTCTTTATCTGTTCATTTTTAAGAATACATTTTTCATTATACAGGGTTGTTCAAAATGTTTCGTCCGATTTGAAAATTCTATATTTTCAAAAATAAATGGCACAGAAAGAAAAATAATACATGAATGCAAAGGAAAATTGTGGAAGTCTTATATTGTGAAGAATAGATTAACGTCGAGTGTTCTTCGTGAAATTATTTCACGAAAGCTGTTTTAGAAACTTTCTCGGAGTTAATTCACAGTTGGATCGGTCGCCGTGGACTAGATTACTTGATGTTACACAGCTGGCCACCTAAGTCACCTGATAGGGTCCCATGTGATATCTTCCTTTGAGGGCTTGTAAAAGATAAAGCGTATTTGCCACCATCACTCACAAATTAATGTGAACTTAAACAACGGCTTTCTGCTGCTGTACAATGATTTATCACTGACACTTTACAAGGTATTTGGCAAGAATTTACTTATCGAATTGACATTATACATGTAAATAAAGGTAGTTATATAAGAACACTTGTAAAAAGAATTCTATAGTTTTCCTTTGTATTCATGTATTGCTTATCATTCTGTGTTGTTTATTAATGAAAATATAAAGTTTTGAAATCGGATTTGAGCAACCCTGCATTTTATTAAGCACCATATTGGTTAAATTTTTTCCCTGGAGTGCGCACATAAATATATTCGTAATTTGTATTGATTATGTATTTTGTTGACGTGATATTAGCAGCTTAACAAATACACTGTATGTATAATATTTACTTAAGACTTTTTTTTTTTTTTGAATCTGAATAAATATTTTGGACGTTTTAGCATTAAAAATTACAGAAAATTTACCATATGTTTATATAAACAGAATACTTATTCTTATTACCTTAAAAAAAAATTCTGAAAAATAGGGTGTGATTAAAAATTTAAAAAAAAATGCTTGGATTTTAATAAATAATAATTCACAAAGTGTTTATATTTAAGGAATTCTATTTATAAGAGCATTATTACGTCTTAATTACTAAAATTACATTTTTTTTATTTAGACATTTTATTTATTTTAGAGTTTAATGAAAAATAAATTAATGCTACATCATCCAACTAAATGGAATTTTCAAAAATTTGCCTCAAATATGATTGACATCGAAGCATGATTAACACAATATAAATGAGAACTTTATCAAATGCTGGGTTAAAAAGTTGACATTAATTTAATATTATGCACGAATTTGTAATGTTGTTAATTCGAGAATTTGTAGTAAGAACATCTCTCTGTTATTTCTGACACATTCTAACAAAACGATGATCTTTAGTTACATTTAACATAGTATATTGATATACTGTGATTGATATTTAGTTACATTTAAAATCTATGTTGATATATTAACGAATGAAAATTATCATTAAGTTTATCATAGTATCATTCAGGCTTCAAAATTAAATTGAATTTCAATCATTGGAGCTCACATTTAAATCAAAATATCCAGCTTTTACTGTTTTCTAAAAAAACCAGATTGTTTTTTTAGTAAAAATATTACGAGTTATCTTTCTGGTGTACTTAACGTAACCGTTTACTGTTTTTCTCAAAGCTAGATATAAAAAAGAATTCATAAGTAATAATATATTCAGAAAATATATTTTTCTTCGTAGTTTTTATATGTTAATAAAAAGAAGAGGAAAGAAAGAAATTGTAAATAAATAATCTATACGGTCTTACATTTTTCTGAAGATGTTTGGTTTTGATTTTATATAAGAACGAAATTCTTGGCAGGATTTCTTAAAATTTACTATCGTAATTACCATTGCTTTAAAAAGTGCGAATTACAACAGTGTTTTTTTTTTTGGTTCGTCCATTTATTCATAAAAGGAAAGACCTTTCATACGGGTGCTTTAATGTCAGGCAGACATAAAATATAGTCAATAATTATACGAAAGCTCGTATGATTCAAATAATATATATATATATATATTTAACATTATATTGAAATTGATACCTTTCAAATAAGAACGAAGGATTTCTTAAAAAGACACATATAGACACAAGTCAAAATCTGAAGTCCGAAACAAGTCAAGACAAGTCCGAAACTGTGTTTGGAATAACGAGATAGGCTACCTAAAATCAGGACGTATGGTCAGATTAGATAAGCTATACTGTTCAAGATAAGGAAAAATATTTTCGTACGTCATGTGATACTGTTAACACGAATCAATTAATTGTTAGGGACGATGATTTCTTTCTTCACTGGACACTAAAATTAAGAGTGCTATTTCAGAGACATCTTTATTCAACTGCTCTATGTACACTATACACAAACTTTTATTATCTCACTTGTGAGACAGATAACAGCGTTGCCTTTAATCTGAATACCATATTAAAGTTCAATACCTGTAGTTTGAAACAGATTGGCTCGAACTGAAAGGATCAAAAGATTAAAGGAAGGAAGAAAAGAATAATTCGATATAAAACTAACGTTTTTATATGGTGGCAAAGTTTATTAGAGAAAATTATTGAAATATTAGTTAAAACTGTTAGTTATTTTTAACTTTAAAATTTACTTAAAAAGAGACATTTGTGAGAGTATTAAAAAATTCATAATGCTCATAAAATCAAAACATGCATTTGAAAGTTTGTAAGTCATTCTATTAAAAAAAGAATGGGAACCAGAATTCAGAAAAAATTATTGTGACAAGACATGGTGCCAAATATTGGAAACTTTCTTTCTTGCGAATGATTACTGATTAAAAGTCAGCAACCCTTACTATCTCGGAGATAGTAAAGGGGAGATAGTATCTCCCCTTTGTGAGTACAAAAGGTTTACGATACCTCATGCGGCGTGGGGAGTGCCCGGTGCTCCCAGAGGGGGAAAGAAATTTTTTCCTCAATCCTAAAAGCGCCGAGAGGAAAGAATATTTTGACTTATTAAAATTATTGAAATATTAAATAAAACTTGTTGCAAACGTCTAAATATTGCATTGTTAGGCGAGTACGAACGATTCCCAAAATTTCAAAGCTCTAGCTTGAAGGGAAGTTGGTTAAATTAAGGATCGAAAATTTGATGACACACACTCTCTCACACACACACACCAAGTGAAATTCAGAAAAACGTTGTAAAAAGGAGTAAAAACTCTGTATTCTCTGAATTTTTTTCTAAATTTAAAAAAAAAATCACATAACTTTTTTTCTTCGAAAAACAGAATCACAGCGAGGCTTCAAATTAGTGACAGATATCCGATGTAAAATCAACACTGCAAAAGAAAATAAATAAATAAATAAAAACCCCACTTACGCGGTTATCCTAATAGTTAAATAACACAAAATGACTTTAAACTACATTACTATTTACTTAGTATTTCACACTCGCGCGGATAAGAAAATAAATTAAATATCCTTGAGCATCGAAACGCGGTCGTTTGGCTCGAGTGTCGAGAGAGGGGGGAGGAGAAGTTGATGTCTCAAAAGCGTGAAATAATACATTTCTCTGTCGGAGCATTACGAAAACACCATTAGCGCTGAAGTGAAACGAAGAGAGGAATATTTCCGTACTTTTGCTTTCTCACATATTTTGTGTCCGGAGTTTATGAACTATGTCATGTTCAGTACAGTTCGATTAGTTTCACTGCCTGTTTTACGTACGTGTGTTTTACTTGCATGATTACAGTGCTGAAAGAGGCCTTGTGTGACAAATATGCATTGTGTGTGGTTATTGCGAAGCTTTGTGTATCATTACTGTGAATGATTCTAAAGATACATTATGCAGGATTATTATGTACGATAATTATGATCTGTAATAATATATAATGTACACAGTGTGGCTAAAAGATTTTAAGACTGAGTTCGTAAATAAAAAAAGGTACAATGAAGATTTTCTTATAATAAATTATTCTACATATGACCCTTCGGTTGACGCGATCTCAGGCTCTGCTACTGTTGGAATGTCTGGTAGAACTCTCCTATAACGTACCTTGGGTCACACCGATACCATCAAATTATTGTCCTTTAGGCTTTAATTTCAGTTTTGGAAACAAAAAGTAATCCATCGGTGCCAAGAGTGGAGAGTACGGGTGGTGGTGTTGGACAGTTACATTTTTTGCGTCAAAAAGTTTCGAATAGCTGCACTGCATTGTCGTGGATCAAGAACCTATTTTGTTTAATTCGATTCCGAACGTACACGTGCGAAACGCTTCCGCAACCGATCCACGACACCCCATTTACTGTTTGTCCTTCCGGAACAGATGTTAAGAGAATCAATTAAGAATTCCTCAACGTTATAACGTCCTCCCTCTGTCTCGAACTTTCCGAAAAACACGTTCGGTCGAGGCAAAACCGATTACCATCAACGTTATTTATCATTCAATAACTTTCGATAACTTCGAAATTCGGAATAATTAAATTTTATTAATATCGAATGAAACATTTTACGTCGCAATAGAGGAGGGGTGTTTAACTATTTTTATTCTATGCCGCCCATCGCTATTAATGTGGAGGTCACAGACCCTTTCCCAGATGGAATAAAAATAGCCATTCTCACTCCTTCCTCAGAGATTAAATATGAACAGCATAAAATTGTGAATTGGAACTAGTTAGGTATACTGAAACGCGTTAGTTAAATTATCAATAAGATGCAGAAAATTATAAAATAGAAAAAAAAATGTTCTTTTTTCGAAGTGTATTAAACAATAGTCTTCTTCTTCACTGGTGCGACTGCCTCGGACGGGCCCTGGCGTTCCTTAGAATTCTATTATATGCCGTTCTGTTCTTGCCCAATACTTTCCATTTTGTTATCTTTCAAGACTTTTTCATGCACCCAATCCACATAAGTTTTGGTCTCCCTGTTTCGGGTAACAAATGGCTTGGCCAAGATCTTTTTAGTGGCACGATTGTCATCCAAGTGTCCTGCCCATTTAATCCTCTGTATTGCTATACAGTTAATAATATGTTACATTAAGTATTAGTACTAATTAAAATAATACACAAATGCATTTAATATAGGAAACTGCGAACACCGTGGTTGCTTATATTAAAATATCCGTACACCTTTAAAACGTCATTTTTGACAAAATTTTCTAATTTTAATGTTAGTTTAAAATTTAAACTTTTTTCTTCCTAATAGTATTTGAATTTTGCTTATACCTTATTTAGAGAACTTAAGTTACAGGGATTTGAATTTTACTCGGTAGCTAATTTTTAATTCCGTTTGAAAGTTTGTTTTTGATTTTTCTCCAAATGAGTTTTCTCGACATATTTACATGTGGCAACGTAGATATCGGAAAAAGTTATGAACCAAATTAATTTAAATTTTGCAAGTATCTTCCTTATATAGTTTTTAAGAACCGTACAACTTTTACGGTTGTAAAATTGATACTACGTTTTTAGTAACAAAGGTGTAAATCGTGTATTGTTATAACTTTTTTTTTGATTTTTCATTGTTATTTGACTCGAAATACAATAAAAATTGTAGTAATATGATTTTCATCATGAAAGTAGTACCAGCCCCAAAAAATGTTATGATGAATAAGATAAAATTTACAGAATAATGATATTTTTGTTTACTTTTGAGTTATGAGCGTTATTCTGATAATCAATTTAAGTACTATTTTCACCATGTTTTCCACTCCAAATTTTTTTTTTTTTTTAATTAAAAGCAGATTATTAAATGTGTTTTTTTATAGCTTTAGGTTATATTTTAGCACTAAAAAATATTTTGATAGCAAATATCGGTGTATTTCAAAACCTTTCCCCAAAGGTGTACGGATGTCTTAAATAAATTACCACGATATATTTTTAATCAGAGATAAAAAATATATATTTAATCAGAGAAAAGAATATTTATAATCGCGGTATATTTTTCATTAGAGAAAAGAACTTTCACACACACAATTTAGGTTTTATTTTCTTCCACATAAGACTTCAAAACAATCCCTCTCTGTTTATATTTTTAAAGATATATACAAAGAAAATGTTTGAGTAATTGTATAGAAACGAGTTAACGTATGATTAGTCTTAACAGTGTTGACAAGTTGCACAACTGACAACGCCTTAAGAACACGAGTAGAAGAAACAATCAATCAAGCCTTGGACTCAATTGATACATAACGACACAATTTTTACACAATTTATATTATTTCTAGGTTTTTTTCTTCTTCTTCTTGTATCCACCAGAAAGAGGCCTGCAATCATATCTTCATGAGTTTGTCATTTGGAGGGAATAATTTAGATTCTTTTACCGGTTTTTGATTTTTTTGAGTGGTATTGTATTACAGTTATCAATGCATGTTGAAAAATCATTTACCAGCTGTATCATACAATTTGAAATGGAAAGAATGTTTTTATTTAATTATAATCCACCGTGTTTATTGTCTGTATAACTTACAAATGTTATTCTTTAATAAATAATTTTGTTAAAAGTCTTTTCCTGATAATTATTAAGTTTTTGTACTAATTTATATTTTCAATTAATGATAATTCAAATTTAGTTAACATTTATGGATGTCCAAGCATATTTTGCAAGTCAGTTGACTACATAATATCCTGATATTTTTCACTTCGACTAACATTAAAAATATAGGATCTTGTCTAATTGCATGATAGCCTATTTGATTGAGTAACAGCCTGAAGGTCAATGGATTACGGGTTTGAGACTTGATGTTATTAACTATCATTGGAACGATTGTAAAGTAATTTTCAAAGGCTTAAAATTTTTTCATAGGATATTGGTAGTGATTGGATATTTTATTAACGTAACATTAAGAAGCAATATAAGGCCAAAATGTGACGGACGTTTAATTTGAACCATGCTCAAGTAATGATGATGACATTTGAGCAGGTACCTCACTTACCAAATTTACACTCCCTCCTCCCCAATGTAAAGATGGTGAGTCTCGACAGATTTCACGTGCATCAGCTCCACTGCACGACGGGTCAAAAATGGCATCAGGATTCGAACTCACCACTCGACGGAAACAATGCCGCCCGTTTGTTCGCAACCATGATATCTTGGCTACCGCGGGCACACCGACATATCGGAAATTGCACTTTCCTTCAGTATTGTTCTATAAAATGAATTCAACTGACAAACAACTAACGCTTTTAGGTGGATGTGAAACTTTGTTAAAGTAAAAATAAACAACACCAACGCTGCGCCGCTCTTCTAAATAACAAAAGAGTTGAAGAAATTACATGTCACTTTCTCAACGTCGCGTCTATCAGTTGTCCAAGGACAATAATTCAAAAATCGAAACGGACAAAACGAATTTGTTGCGGAAGGACAGCGGATCGCTTCAGGCCGAGGCCGATTTGAATTTCAAAAAGAGAAATTTATTTTCTTATTTTGTACAAAATATTCGACAAGCTTTTGTTTAATTTCACATATCTGTATTTGTTTAGGTCAAATTTTACAATATTTCGAACCACTTGTCTAATTGCTTAGAAACTTTGCATAAGTACCTTTGTAGTCTCGATGACAATACAGTTATCTGATCCAATAACCATAGCCTGATGCTGAAAACAAGATTAGAAAGCTCGGCCTTTCCCCACATCTGTGCCGCCCAGGGCCATGGCCCTTTCTGCCCCCCCCCCCCCCCGTTATGCCTGTGCGAGAGAACTATAATATACTTCAAACAAAGAATTATTTAAAATTTTAATTATTTTCGAAATACTTCAATATTTTAAAACTGTTACTACTTCTACAAATTTTAATATATATATATATATTTAAACAACCCTTTTTTTCTCTCAATTTCTTAGAATAGTAGTCTTACAGTTCTATGCTTGGATTTGGTAATACTAGTGTGACTTATAGTTTTACAATTTCTTTTTTCCGATCAGATGCTACGAAAAACGGTAAAAAAAAGGAAAAAAATTGATATAATTTTGTAGATTTTTACAAAAAAAAAAAAGATTTTGTCTAAATCTTCATTCCGAGCACAGAATCATCTAACATAGTGTTCAAAACAACCAGAAAAAATTTCAGAACTTTCTATTTGTTAATTATAGAAAAGTCTTAACATTTTAAATAAATGATCGTCAGGAAAAATAAAAGCTGAGAAAAGGCAATTTGAAATTTTGAAGGTGAATGAAATTATTTCTAGCACTGTTACAGAAAATTTAAATATAAATCACTAAATAATACATCTTGATCTACGAAATTTTGTACTCATATTTAGAAAAGACATACAATTAAAAGTAATTAAATAATATTTTTTTCCGATGGTTTGGTCATTTTTAGGGTACTATGTCCCCTTAATGTGTCTGTTAATTTACGTTAGCGTAATGCATCTCATTATTAATTATTATTGTTACTCTAAAATATCAAAAAAAGGTTCAAGGATTCTGGAATCAATTTATGGAGTTATTCGGCATATATAGACATTCCCACTCTAGCAATTTCTTTTTTTCTATTATACTGTACATTTGGATCTGGGAAACTGAGGTAAAAAATGATTGAAGTGGTCAACTTTAATTGTTCTAACAGTGTTTCAAACTTTTTTAAGAGTGTAAACTATGCAAAAAATATTCAAACAATTCTCTCAATATTCCAAAAAAAATATTTTGGAACATTGAGAGATTTTTTAATTCGAAGTACTCAAATATGCAGTCGTTAACACGCGAGTCTGCTGAACACGCGGTTTTACTACGGTTCCCTCAATAAGCAATCACTTATAATATCGCTTCTAAACATAGAGATGTTATAATTTTCCTTTTTATGAACAGAGAAAGATATTGTTGAAGGTGTTCTAAGCGAAGAGAAGTCTGATAATGTACCGAAACAAATTCCTATCACGCATCCTTAGGCCTTCGAGACAAAATAACTATTATAAAGTTGTTTTGAATAACAGAGATCTCGGATTAGGACACAATAAACAAAATCTGTCATGCAAGAGATTAAGATGAAACAAAATGTCAGTGCGAAACAGTTATCTATTGAAGATTCGTTGACAAAAAAAAAAAAAATAAACTGAATTTTCTTTAAATATTTTAAGTGTTTTTTCATTAATTTTTTGTTGTTGTTGTAGGAAATTAAACTACACATTGTAAAAACACCTTACATGACCATAAATTTGTTTCCTCCAATTAACCAAGCGCTGTGTAAATTAACGCGAATGTTCTTAAAAACATTTAATTAGTTTTGAAGTTGGAACTTATATAATAATTATACATAAACATTGCAACGCGCGGCACGTTTAACCCGCGGTTGAGTAACCATGAACTCTGACTATTGTGTTAACATGATGCGCGAGACTGCACTCACATTTTCTAGAAATATAGAACGTTTAGTTGGCACGCGGTTGCTTTCTGAAAACAAAAATATTTTTTTTCACTCACGTGATAAATTGATGGTTACAAGAAAGAGGGCTTTAGCTGGATTTAATAAAATAAATAAAAGAAGCGTTTAAATGACTTCAAGAATAAATAAACCATGATTTAAAAGAGTAGTAAAAATTATTTTCTCTCTTCATTTTCTACACACATTTAAGAGATTTTTTTTTTTTACATGTATGATTAAAATATTGAGCACGAAATAATATTCAAAGGCAGACCAGAATCAAATGGCTGAAAACATTGCTCTAACAACGTTCCTTGGCCTTTCTAATATTTCAGTCACGTGATCAAGTTTCATATTTCCACTTACATAGCCATAGTAACGTAATACGAAAACGATTAGGAAAAAATAAATTATTTTGCTTGAAATAAAATAATTCATTTAAATACTTTTCCAAATATTAATGGAAATAAATTTAGTAGCTACTCCATTTTCGGTTAAAAAGCCGATTATTGTAATTCATGTTTTTCTATACCAGTTTTGTGTTATGTGTATCAAATACGTAATTTTCGTGGTTTTTCATAACTTCGAAAGTGTTTTACTATTATTAGAAATTTGAATCACACCTCGCATTATAAAAAAAGATTCGACACGTGTTGCTGCATCACACGTTCCAAGAACCAAAACCGTAAAAAGAAATGGTGTTTTTTATAAGCAAGCCAAATATAGCTCATAATAAGCCCATCAAAACGACAGAACAAACTTTTCAGCTATATTTGTTCGAATATAAGAAATATTCAGTCCCACTCGTTTAAAAATCGTTTTTAATGGCTCCTACTATAACTGGAATGTAAGCCGTGCATAATCTGCAAAAAGAAAAAAAAAATGGCTTCTTTTTCCAACAAGTAACAAGTGGTTCAAAAAGTAAACAGAAAGCGAACGCATCTCCCAACACGCGCACAGGATTTTCCCGTACGTCACATGCTACGTCACGAACAAGCTCTACTAACCAGCTAATCAAGTCGCGCGCGAGAAATGTGACGTCATTGATACGTCTCGGCAAGTAGGCGGAACTCTGGAAACGACCACGCGCCTTGCGTCATACCGACGCATGTAGCGGAGTACTGAGAGGTTTTTTTTCCCACCTCTTTTTTTTTTTTGTTCGCGAATCGCAAATGACGTCCCGGGGTTTAAAAATAGCTACCTTTTCCTCTACTTTCACAGACAAAACGAGTGATGGGGTGATCACGTGTATTACTGAAAACTTAAGTTCGATCAATTTTCGCAGTTGAGATTTCTTTCCCGATAACGGTTTGAGTGCAGGAGAAAAAAGATTTTGGGTTGAAGATTTTCTAGGTTATTGGAGAACGGTTTGCCTTATTATTTTCAGGATAGCGTCGTGTGTGATTGAGATAGCTTAATTCTTACGTCAGGTGTTCGTAATGGTCGTTATGTAGTTTCGTTTCACAAATGAAACAAAAGTTTTATTGCTTAACGATATGTTATTTCCTGTTGTAGTAGACACGCGTTTTTTATAAGCAGATACGTTTCGGAATAGTATTATTTTAGATTTGAGACCCACTCACAGAGCAGTATTGTGTTCATAACATAGAAAAGAACGGTTTTATATGATGTACAGTCATGGTGATTAATGAATTTTTTTTTTTTTTTTCTAAAAAGGAATGAAGGATAAGAAAGAAAGAAAAAGCGCACATTATTTTCTATTTTTTTAAAAATAATTTCGAAGTTAAGGATATAAATATTAAAGAAATTTTAGCTCAAAAATAGGATCCTTTGTCAATAATGATTTTTTTGATGGACGATTATTATCTTTGATTTTTAAACAATACTTTTTCTGTCAAGTGACTGACTGGTGTTTGACGATAATAAAATAATTTTATCTTTATCATTCTTTCGTCAGGAATCATGACAATTTTTTAGTCTACCTTCACCTCATTCAGAGGTAGTCAACCTTTTAAACTTCGGGGAATCCTTTGAGCTAATCACTTACTTGAAGGAACCCTTTGATCAATTTATTTATCATTTGAACCCTTTTTACAAAATTATTATTGCATCTATATTTTATCACAATAGAAATGTTTTAATAAGATAATGAATGGTAAGGTAGCTTATGGATATTTGGGGAGGAGGGAAATCTAAAATATATTCGACGAATAATAAACAAAAGCAACAATATTTTAAATTGTAACTATTTGACATTAGGTTGCCGATTTTAACAATTATTCCAGACATAAAAATACTTAGTAATAAAAGAGAATCACGGCTAATTCGCTAAATTTTTTTCTTTTTATTAATTTGTTAAAATTTAAAATATTGTTGCTTTTGCTTGTTATTCATAGAATATATTTTAGAAAACCCACTCCCAAAAAAATACCCATTAGCTACCTTACCATTCACTATCTTATTAAGACGTTTCTATTGTGATAAAATAGAGATGGAATAATAATTTTGTAAATTTGAGTTGGATTAAGCTTTCATATCCCATTTTTTTTTCTTCTCTTTGATCAAGGGGCTCCTTCAAGAAAATAGTAAGCTCAAAGGGTGCCCCGAAGTTTCAAAAGTTGAATGCACCTGCACTAAAGCATCTTGGGTCGTATAAATCTCTTACTGACTAAAAAAAAAAATAATTCCCTGGTGGGCAGTGGTGACTGGATATTAAAAATGTGTGAGAGGGAGGGAGGGGGCATTTATAAACAACAAAATATAAGGTTTGTTATCATTAGTGTAAGGGGCATAGACGGGCACACATTTTAAAAAGTTAGCTACAGTATGATAAGTTTCATACGTTTTCGGAGCAAATTTGGACAGAGAGTAAAAATTGACTGTTTATGCCAACTTTACTGCGGTTTAGTTTTAATATTAGTGTGTAATTTTTTGGTTGAAATTTTGATTAATACTATACTATTTCAAAGGCACAATGTTGCGCACATATTATAAATAAATGCAAATACTTCAAGAAATCAGCAATGATGAGCGATAATTTCTTTTTGAAAAATCGTGTGGTTTGTTTAAAATAAACACCAAAAAGTAATAGTTTGATAACATCCTACCATTGAGTGCTGTGGTGTCAATCAACCGTGTTACGATGCATGGGTTTTCCGCGTTGTACATATTTTAGTTAAAAATAAATTTTTAAATAATCGAAGAAATGAATGGAAAAGATAATTCAATGACGAAATAACAAGATTTATACAAATGTGTTGCGTACAATTCTCAGTTTTAGGCTGCTTAAAGAAATAAAAGTTTTAATTTCTCTCCAAAAAAAAAGGAAGGGATCGAATTGGTTAAATCCTCGTGCATCACTTAACGTTTTAAAGAACAAAATTTGAAATCAGGAAAATCTCTGTACACTACGGAACGAAATAAGAGCTTTTAGAATTCTATAAGAGCTTCAGAATTTTGAAATTTTTTAAAATTTGAAACCCAATTTGTTTGTGGAACATTAAGTACATTTTAAAAGCTTGTATTTTCAGGTGTTTATATATATATATATATGTGTGTGTGTGTGTGTATATATATATATGTGTGTGTGTGTGTGTATATATATATATATATATGTGTGTGTGTGTGTGTGTGTGTGTGTATATATATATATATATATATACTCAAAGGTTACCAGTTACCAGCACCCATATATTAAAGCGTGGGTACCACTAGTTCATAAAAATAGCGTTCATAGATTATCTGATAAATTTACCTTTTTGTCTAGGAGTTTTTTTTTTTTTTTTTTTTTTCAAATTCCGTTTTTTATTTTTTAAATAAACCTTCAAATTATTTTTCATTTAAAAAATTTTTTATTTTTTTTTTCAAATTCCGTTCCTGAGAGTTCAAATAAACCTCCAAATAATATTTCATTGAAAAAATTCAAATTTTTAACTGTGCTGTGCTAGAAATATTATATGCTTTTCAATCTATGCATATTTACCAACCTACGAAGGTGGTTCAAAAAGTACTCATTTTTGGCGACAAATGGCGTTACTAAGGCAAGTTGGTGTGACGATTGTATGCTGCCATCTGTCAAATGGTGCCAATACAAATTTGATACTGATTCATAGGTTAGTTATAATTTGGAAGCCATTTGCTGCCCAATCAAGATTTGATTGGTGTCGCGTGAGTGATGGGTTGTCGATGAAACTTGGATTCAAAATTTCTGGAAATTGAGCAAGAATCAAAACAATGGTTTATTTTTAGTGAATGTGGTCTAAAGAAGACGGTCTCATCGGCCTTAAAAATTATAGCGACAATACAGATGCAAAGATGTCACAGGCATGGACTTCTTAGAAAAAGGAAAATCACTAACCAAATACTACAAGAGTTTCTTCACTACCCATTGCTCATTCTTAACTTTTACTTTTAACTGAGCCTTAAATATGTCAGTGTTTATTTCAAACTTTTACTTTTTATTTCCGTTTCCAACGTTTTAAATCGATTTTCTTCAATTTAAAAATCGAATTTGTACCGTTCCAACTCCTGTCTACGGAGCTTACACCGTTAACCACCATTCATTACTTACTACTTTATGTGTGAGTAATACACCACACATATCAATTTACGGGACTGGCAAATGCAAATATAAACAACCCTAGTATGTAGAGCACGACGAACTAAAAGCATTTTAACAGTTTTTGTTTTCCTGTTTGTATTCGTGAATGAGTTGTTCCATTAATGAGGTTTGGAGTCAAGGACTTTTTCTCCTCCTAGTCAAATATCAACTTCGTTTTGAATGTTACCTTTACGTCCGTGTTTTCCAGAAAAATTAAGCCCTGGCATGATTTTCTGGGACGTTCGGAATATTAGCCTTGCCCCCCAGTTGAGATCATCCAAACAGACGGACGGAGACATATACTGTCCATTGCAAAACACAATGAGTGTGTATTCAATAATATAATAACATTAATTCACGATTAAATGTGCGTGAATAGCATTATAGACATGAGTATTTTAAGTAAATGATAAGTTATAAATAAGCATTGTAAATAGCAAGGAGTTGTTTTGCACGTGACGAAAAGTAGGTACCTGAATATACACGATGCTTGAACTCGATTCTGACAACTGTTTTTGTGAAAGGGTTAATATAAATAAATAATATAAAAAAAATTTAACGTACATTCCTACTTAGGTCAACAAAGAAATTTTTTTATTTTAGTTACTTTGTTTTAAATAATTACAATTAATATAAATATGTATATACATATGACAGAATCACAATATTAAGTGGCAAAAGAAAAAAAAATTTCCAGGGATCTACACGCTTCGTCACTGACGGTATTTATTCCTAAATTTTTATCCTGCAAAATATCTATTATAAGAGAATTTTTTTTCTCTCATATAAAACTAAAATTATTTATTTGAAAATCAAATAAAAAAAATTGTATGCTTCGACGAGATTCGGTCCGAAGGCATTGAAGATTCTACGCCAACGCTCTACCAACTTTGCCATTGCAAGACAAATGACATTGTACTAAAAGACATTGGCTTATTTCTTAATTTATCAGGTAAATTAAATGGTTGGAATGCAGTTTAGCTCAACTATCCTCGGTGACAGGAATTATTTGGCGGTCTTTTGCCAAATGTGGCTACCCTGGACCGCTTCGCGGACTTAACGTTCAGCCAAAAAAAAAAAAAAAAAATCGTCAAATTTAGCAATTTTTGAAATCACGCCAAGTGATTGGTCTAAACTGCATTTTCACCAATTAAATTTAATTAATATTTGAAAAACTGTATTAACATCAAGTGTCATCCACTACGAGTTTTAAAAAATGTATTTGAACTTGAGTGGATGAATAAAAAGTATTTTATTAACGATTGAAAATTTGAACAAGACATATGTAGGGGGAGTGTGAACTAACAGTAGGAATTTAAAAAAAAAAATCCGGTTGGTTTCTGTATTTCTGACTTCTTATTATAATGTGGAACAAAATCAATGTAAAATGTATCGAAATAAAAACTGCCAACTATTTTCATCTCACGTGAAGTCAATGCGTCGAAAAATATCACGATTTCCCATATCAAACACGTAAACTTTCCGTTATTTCTCTTGTGAGGTTCCTTCTTATTTTTACCGTTCCGCTTCGTATGGCTTCGTTACGTTCTGTCCATTCTTTTTCTCCACGTTCATTTCCCAGAGTCAGGTTATGCAAACATGCTGAGAAATGACGTCAACTGCATTTTCTTATTTGACAGATAATGCTGTTCTCAGATGCAGTGGAAAAGAGATATAGATAGAGTTCACGTGAGCAGCAGAAAAAGAGGATTGATTAAAAAGTGACGCCACTGTGGTCATAACTTTTTCATTTGTTCATTTCGAAAATCTTGTTGTATCTGAAAGTTACAAGCATACTCTAAGTAATTCTCTTGTTTTTCTTTGTTCTCGGGAGTCGTTAATGCGCTGAGAACTGAAGACGATGGTGACCCACGTGGAGATGAGATTGAAGAAGCGAGGCGTCTTTGCTCTTCAACCTTGCCACTTTCACCTCTGACCAATAATGAAAAGAGGAATTTAAGAGGTTTAATTTTAATTCTGACAGTGGGTATTAAGTTTCAATGTTTGGTGTCGACAACAGTCACGGGAATCTTCTCTAACATATTTACGTGTAGCTGCAAGTGCGTAAGGACTATTTCAAAAAGTGAATACTGCATTACACGGAAGATACTTATAACCTTCAGGTACAACAAGAATTTTGAAAATCGGTAAGAAATAAGACAGTTATGGTCATGAAGGCATTAATTTCCAATCAAGTCTCGTAAATTTTGTTCTAGAATAAATGAAGAATCTTGTGCAGAATAAATATTCTCGCATATATTCTTGAACAAGAATAAATATGTATTTTTGCTTCAATATATGTAGATGTTTATACATAAATAACTAGATTTTGTAAATGAATAAATACAAATTTCGAATGTGAATAAATATAAATTTATAAATGTAGATCCTTGTATTTGTGAATAAATGTGTATACAAGGGTGAAGAAATGCAGATTTTTTGGTACATGAATAAATGTAAATTTTTTTAGATGTGAATATGGACTTTTAAATATGAATACAGGCTTTTTTGTGTGCATATATAAATAAATGCAGATTGTTGCACATAAGAAAAGAAGACACCCATGAAAACGAGCCCTAATTAACTTATGCGATCTCCAATTCTGATGTTGCTAATTAAAATTAATAGATTGGAGTTTTGATTGTTTTATTCGTGCCGCAGACGCAACACGAGGGTATTAGAGGCGGACCTCGTCATTTTGAACTTCGGTCAAGTGACAAAGACGATATTTGACTTGGCGTTCCTTTCTCTTAATCTCCACACCAACCCAATGGGAGGACATTGAGCAGCGACAGATTTAACATGCTCCAGCCCCACTGCACGACAAGTCTAGTAGTGTCAGGACTCGAACCAACGACTAGACAGCTCGTTTCTCGAACGCTCGTGGTTGTGACCATTTGGCTATCGAGGCCCGAAATTGTTAAGGGAAATAAGATATATGTGCTGAATTATTGAGTGAAAATACTTTGGGATATCAAAAAATATCATTATCGGCATACTTAATCGTGGGTCTAAAATACGTAGTTCATTACTTTCAAACCAACCGACTCAAAATGATGAACCTTCGGTGCAATAACAACAAACATCGAGAGCCAAGTAACGTTAGTCAAGTGTCATTGGTATTAAACTCACTTTTAACGAAGTCACACACTGTTTGCGGTTCCGGTTGTAGTTTTTCCCTCTTGTCGCAGGAATATTGTTCCTTGTGGTTTGTGTCATAGCGCTTGTGTCCACAATGAAACAAATGAGTCATCGTTAGCAATTAACAAATGCAATAAGCAAGCTAAATAAGGCAGTAGATGTGTGGTTATTGTAATAAAAGTATACGATTGTAGAAGAGTTATGGATGGTGGCGTTGACATTTTATTATAGGCTACTTAAATATTCTCTACTATTGGTGAGCGAAATGGTGCATTGATTCAACGCATTTAGAGATAATCCATCGGCGACTGTTGTGGTTTCTTATCAATAAATATGTATAATTAGAAATTTTGAAAATAAAAGCTGCGATTCTTTTAATAAAATTCTTCTTTTTTACTGGTATGTTGGTTGGACGACAAACATACTGTCAACACCACGCCAACGGGAAGACTTTGAGCCTTGATAGATTTAATGCCTTTGCCCCGGCTACACGACCGATGTTTAGTGGCATCGAGGCATGAACCCACGACTCGACGAAAATCGACGGCATAGAGTCTAAGACCTTGACCACTAGGCTACCGCGGCCACGAACTTCTGCCAGGGAATATTTCAGTCGAGTGGCCGCCGTGGGTCCAAGTCCTGATGCCACTACAGACCCACAGTGATTCGGAGTTGATGCACGTAAAAGCTGTTGGGGCTCCAAATATTTCTATTGACATGAAGTGGAAGCTTGGAGAGGGAGGTGGCAGCTCAGGTGTCGTCCTTATCACTTAACCGAGGTTCAGAATTACATGGTTCATCACCTGTAGCATTAATGAACGATTAATAAAAAAATTTAGTTGACTCCGTGTTCGAGTCCTTCGACTAAGGTTCGACTCGTAAAGGTGTTGGTGTACGTTAAAGCTGTCGGGGCTAAAAACCCTAACATTGGCATGGATATAGAGAGTGGGATGCTTTCAAAGTGTTGATTTGGAACCTAACCGTAATTGTGTAGCGTTTTAACTGCGGTAGCGGACCTTTGTATGGAGCCGTAATAGAAGGCCGGAAGTGTTCCGTCAGATCCAAATGAGATCTGACAATGTGTTGAGTTGAAATAACCTTTCCAAAAATAATTTCAAATTTAAAATCCACTCCCGTGCGCTACGTAATTGACTCCGCAGTGGCTTTCCAGTTGGAGTATCTTCATTGATGCATGAGATAGCCGAGAGATTACACGCAATCAACCGGTTCGAGCGCTCGCTCATGTCCCAGCAATTTCGAAGAAGTTGCTTCTGATTATCAAACTGCGGGTTGTACTGTTATATGAGATACCGCTTCCCTCTTCCTGGTGTTGAGGGTAGTTTTCCTGACGGGATCGCTTGCTTGTGAGGCGATTACACGAACCAAAGTTTATACTTTTTAAACGGAAATCTACTGCATATATGAAACTGCACTATTACTACTAAAATTGAGGATTTCATGTCATGAAATTATTATATTCTGTAAACTCCATGCCATTCCAGCAGCTGCATGCAAAAAGATAAATAGGTGCGATAGAAGAAAATAGTTTGCTTTTATTTCAATATGGGATGAGAAAATATTTTACCATGTCTGTGATGTTGACTGAAAGGTTCATGTTAGGTTTACTATTTACTTAACGGGTGAAATTAGTTTTTCATAAATATATATAAAATAATAATTGTTCCAATCTATATAATCTTCTCTGTTATCCGAGTGTCCTCCGGGGCTTCCCTTCTTCAGGTAAATACGGGCATCACTCACCCGAGGCACCCTAGAGATATTTTTTTCTTTTCCCATTGGGGGTTACTGTATTTGATAAACACTGGTGACGTGCCCGCGGGATACCCTAACGATTCTCCTTCCTGTCAACCAATTGTCTTTCTTCCATTTTTTCGAACGTCTAGATAACAGTTACACCTTGTTTGCTGCAGCACAGCCATATCTGGTTATTACGCTATTAAATCCACAATCAGTTACGTAGGGGTGGTCATGGCTAGGTTCACGGTTGGCGATCCTGATTCCAATCATCATGCGGATAAGAAAAATAGCTGCATATTAAATGCAATTTGGATTCTCACGTGGTGTAGGGTGGAAATTAGGAGAGTGAGATTACACTCAGATGTTATCCTCGTTATTTGTCCGTAATAAAAACAACACGGTGTCCGTCTTCAATAATGCTCGAGTAGCTTCAAGGGCGATATTAATTCAAACCAAATCAAGCCGGTTATTTAAAAAATAATAATAAATTAGTACTTTTTTTTTATCATGCTAGGTCTGCATAAATATTTTAAAACGTCACCTTTGATTATTTATACTGTCTGGTTATGCATCTTGTTTGATCGTATCTTTATTTTTCCTGAGTTATATCAAAATTTAAAATGCGATTGAAAAAAATATATAGAGAAAGTATCATCATACAGGTTTAATAATGAGTTTTTTTAAGACTCGTTCTCTACAAGGCTCTATTTTCAAAATAGGATTATAATATCTGTATGCCGGAAGTAAAGAGCTCTATGTTCATTTTTGAAAATACGGTATATTCCCATGTATAAACCGAACATTTTGGCTTATACATGGGAATCTGAAAACTTTTTCTAACGGGGGTTGGCTTGTATAAGTATTCATAAGTTCGCAAAAAACTCGGGTACTTTTTGGTTCGCCGTGCAAGTTATAAATCATCAAATATAGCACGTGTTTACCGCTTTAGTTATTTTTTTATATCTAATGAGGAAAATAATTCTTAATGGAATCATTCATCATTCTTTTTATGAAAATGAGTTATTTCATTTTTGGAAGTGTTTGTATTGTTGATTTGTTGAGTCGTCGCCAAAACAAAAAAAAATCCGGTGTTGGCTGGATTTCCCCCCCTACAAGCGAAAAAATGTTTGAACATATGCTGGAAACAATAACAGAATACCGTAGATAATGGCCGCATAAAAATAACATTGGTTAATTGGTTTTAATATTGTCGCACTAGAAACAACGCGAGGGCTATTGACGACGGAACTCGTAATTTTGAACCTCGGTCAAGGGAAGAGGATGACACCTGTGAACTAGCACCACGCTTTCTTAACTTTTACATTACGCCAACGGGAGGACTTTGAGCCTCAACAGATTTAACGTGCATCAGCCTCTGCTACACGGCGGATCTTTAGTGGCATCAAGGCTCGATCCAACAACTCTACGAAAGCCGTGAGTCCGTGTCCATGACAACTAGGCTACCGCGGCCACAAAAATAATAACACTGGAAGAGGAATGTTACTTTGATTTTCTAACTTACGTTTTGGGAGTTTTGCATGCAACCTTTTATTAAAAGGAGAGAAAAAAGTCATATGAACATTTTAAATTCCATATAATTTCTTTTCTCATCTCGAAGTATATACGGGTTTTGGATTTCAGATACAATTTTGAAAAAAAGAAGGAAAGAAATGCATTATCGACTCATTTATGAATTGGTTTATATTCGGAAATATACGGTTGTAACCAGAATAGTTTTATAAAGTAATAACTCTTAAAAAAGATAATATGTCTTAGGAGTCCAAAGAATAATATGTCTTAGGTTTTATTGAAAATTATTTATTAACAATCAAGCTGTGTTATAGTAAAGATACACACACTCACAATCTTTAAATTGCTGTATAAAATCGCAGCTCTAGGAAATGAGCTGTCTCCAGAAGTTTTGTTTGTCAACAAGTGATCACCATCTTGCACGATGATCTTCTGACGTTCATTATATTCTCTTTTAGCTGTAGATGTTTTTTTACCTAGTGTGAAAATGTTGTCCAGCATGCAAAGTATAATCTTTTATGTCAAAAGAATGTTATCCTGTTCAACAATCATGTAGCGACCTATAACGAATATCTTTGCGACCGAACCAATTGTTAAAAAAACATTTTACCGTAAATACAGTAGCTTGGTTTTTAAAATTTCTAATTTTGCAGAATTATTGATACCGTGCCACAACATTCACCAATGAGCTGCTACTAGTCGTGTTTATTGATAAGGAAAGCTTCATTTTTACCACCAGCAAATATTTTATCAGCCTATAATAAAAAAAAAATAAAAAACGCCTTTAATCTTCTAACAGCATTGCTTGGTGTATCTAATTTTTAATGTTCCTATTTCAGAGAAGAAGTAAAATAGGCTTATTTACATTACGCTTATTAATTCGTGCAGTTATTATATGTTATCAATCCAAATGGCAGTAAAACTAAATGAAAAATTGCTGACGAACATAGGTATTTCCAAATAAATTGAATAGGTGGAATTGAAGTTCAGTAGTAGCTCTTGAAAGGAACATTTCAATTTAAGGGACAGTTCTGTTGGTCCCGGTCCCTTTGAATAGAAGATGTATTTAGCTCTTAAGGGACTCCTTTATTTAAGAGACAAAATGTCTGGTCGGGTGGGTGACCCTTATTGGAAGGCATTGCTGCATACACGCACGCACACACACACATATACATACAGTAGTACCTCCCAATAAGGGTCACCACCGGACCAGACATTTTGTCTCTTAAATAGAGGAGACCCTTATCAAAGGTACTATTGTATACACATACTCACACACACATATATATATGCTATTAGTGTACTATCATGAAGATAAATTAAGAATTACCATCATAACTAACTATATACACTATGACCCACATAACTTTTACTTATTAGAAATTAGCCAATGTATGAATGTGAGTCTAATTCTGGGTCTTCTACTTCTGGGGTTGAAGTCTTACCGGAGGCCGAACCACCACCTCTAAGCAGTTATGGGTGAGCTCGGTCTATTATGCTGAGGCCTTTCATTGTCCTAGTATGTCAAGCGTCGAGGTGAATGTCCACTCCAGTAAGATGCATGAATGCACTCAAAATGAAATATAATGTCTTGACCGTTAAGAAGATCTTGAACAATATCTCCATAACTGGAGGATTTTCACAAAAATACGTCTTGCATCTTTTCCTGTAATCAGTTTTTTCAATCTCATTACGAAAATCTTCCATGTTTTACCGTTAAAAAGCTCCAGTTAACATTCCTTAAGAGTCTATTTCCAAAACTTAACAGTGTGTTGAAAAAAGAATACCTTATCACAATGCTCACCTAAAGCGTTAAGAAGATAACTTAAAAAGATCCACTCGTCCCACCCAAAAAGTAAAAAGAAAAAGCATTTAACAAAAGAAGCTGATAACCGTGTCTATTATTCTTTTATGTATGTAGCAAACGGATACTTTTTCTACAGCGATCTACTTAGATCCTGCTCAACAGAATCCAATTTTTTTTATCTCTCACTATCTCTGGCCACGCATGGCATACCAAATCCATGGCATGAGTGTGTGTCTCTGCTGTAAAGAGTTGGACAGCGAAGGCAGTTCTCCGTGGCGGATTAGAGGTCACCAAAGTCCTCCGTCACCACCGTATCGATTTAACAGAAAAATATTACAATACACAAACATCGCGCGCCATTTTCTGTTACGTTCACTGATGCGAGTCGATATTGTTTGACTGAAGGTCAAGCTCCAATTAGATGCCATGACGCTGTGCAGGTCATAGGAGGAGGATTTTGGTTGCAGCTTACAAACAAATGTCGACGTGACCCTGTTATCATACTCAGGCTAACAGTGGACGCTTACTGGTATTTGTTTTGGCTTCGCAGGTGTCACTTGGTTAAAGACAGCAACATGGGTTTCGATGATTCCGAGTCTTGGGCTCAGCGCTTAATGAAGGCATATGTGCTGTAATAAACTAGTTTTAACGTGACAAAGTGACTTTCACTGTTTAATTACCTTTACCCAATGTTTTCGATTTCTATTATTTTTCATAGAAATCAAATAAATCGAAATTCCCTAAGGCTTTCTTCGTCGAATGAGACAAAGTTGGATCCTATTGGATAGAAAAATATATTCTAATATTAATTTATGTTCATGTAAGATTGTAACATGCATATCCATTTAGCACACACATAAGCTTGAATTTTATGATGCTTTTTTAAAAATGATATATATGTATATATATGTGTGTGTGTGTGTTTATACTTTAACAAGTTCCTTCAGGTGCTTATCTTG
This sequence comes from Nephila pilipes, assembly GCA_019974015.1. Taxonomy (NCBI): domain Eukaryota; kingdom Metazoa; phylum Arthropoda; class Arachnida; order Araneae; family Nephilidae; genus Nephila; species Nephila pilipes. Next base: position 162,754 of record BMAW01129202.1, on the reverse strand, counting down.
ATTAGATAACTTCGGGAATCATAACCCCGAAGTCACCTAGCGATCCTTCTCTGTCTTCTTGTTGATTTCACCTTTTTTCCCCATTTTTCTTAAGTCTAGAACATAGTCTAATCTAGTAGCAGTAACAAAGTCTAAAACAGTAAAGTTAAATCTCTTAAATATTCAATATAGCAGATGAAGAATGAAACACATTTTACACCAGAAAAGTGAATTGATTCAAACAGAAATCGGTAATATAATAGAAAATGCTATTCTTTGTAAGACATTCAAGTCAAAATGTAGAAGTAATGTTGGAGCGTTTTTCCATCTGGAAAAAGATGCGAAGTTTATGTCCTATTCTTTAGCAGTAGACGATGGCAACCTTAAAATTGCCATTTGAATTTTCGTTGTAATTTTTCCTACACCATGAGTGATAGTTGTAAAATACATCCGTGTTTGATTCAAAATGATAAGGGAGATTGTCTCCTATCTATTTCAAAGATTATTTTTTTTAACAGATAGTCTTTAGTATTTTTTTAATTGGAATAAGAAATTACCTTACTCTTTGAACAATCGCGGCTCACTGTAAGGAATTTTATTCATAAAATAAAATTCCAGTAGATATGACAGTTAGTTATAAATGAAAATATTTGATACAATTTAAAATATGATATAGAATTGTAAATTAATCTTTCTTGCTAGATTATTAAATAACTATGCATAAATTATAATTCATTCCCTAAAAAAAGCATAATTTAATTTAATACATGAGAAATTTCCGAATAAAATTTTATTTCTCCAGTACATGTCACTTTAAGGACAGTGGCTATTAATCCTTAATTGGAGCGTTAAATTACAATGTGTGGTTAGTTGATACACTTATCTTATATTACCGTAATTTGTAGCAAACATTTACACAAGGAAGAAACCACAATTTAATTAATTGCTTCTAAAAAATCAACGAGAATTTTTATCATCTAAGCTCACCGATCCTCTGAAGCATTTCCACAGATCTCCAGAGGATTCATGGACCCTTGAAAAAAAAAACCCTTTTAAAAATCTTGCTTCTGCGAACGGCATTATCGAAGCTCTTTAACTGTTACAATAAAAGCTCGTTTAGCGCTTCCTCGATAAACACTGTTTCTATATAATAAGTGATTTTATTCTGTTTAATTTCTTTTTGTATTTTCTTGCAGTTCTTGTTAGTTTTAATATAAACTGATTTATTATGTAAACCCACATCCATAAAACTAAAAAGAGAAGCAAAAAAATAGTGCACATATACAAGGTGTCCCTCGTGAACCAAACTTAAAGGAAGGTACAAAACACACATAGAAGTATTTTTCGCGAAGCAATGTGGAGTCGAAAATGAAAAGTGTTTTGCAGAAAAACAAGAAATGAAAAAAAAAAAAAAAAAAAAAGGTACTTGTCTATTATAGTAGCGCCCGTCAAATTATGATTACGCCAAGTCGTCGCCAAACTAGTGAAGCCTATCTTTTGATATAACCTACTTGGCGATATTTCTCAGTCGCTTGGCGATTATTCATCGGACGCCGTTATAATAGACAAGTACCAAAAAAACTTTTGATTTATATCAGTGTGAAAGTATTGCTAAGAACGATTTGATACATTAAATACTGAGCCTTCAAACCATTTACAGCAATAAAGACATGGAAATAACGATACAACGATTGGCGTATCCTGTGAAATGGATCTCTGTTAATTGATTTCGGTATTGGCTATGTGTGGTGGGCATTGATGTGTCAGCATCGAGCCGTTGGTCAAAGCTATCTCATCGTCTCAACGGCACGATGTATCGCATCTATCTGGAAGAGGTATCATCAGAATTACTTGACGATGTTCCTGTTGCTGTTCGAAATCCCATATAATTTCAACAAAACGGGGCTCCAATCAATTTCGATAATATGTCTAATCACCTCAATGCCACGTTTGGCCTTCGATGTATTGGACAAGTCGCTTGGCCAGCGAATTCACCCGATTTATCAAGCATAGATTTTTTTTTTTCCTCAAACGCATTGATCTTCTAGATTCCAGTTGATGAGGACCTCATTACAAAACTTTCAGTCGCTACTGCAACTGTCAGTGAACACCGGGCATCTTCGAGAGGATACGCCAATCATTGGTTAGACATTTCCCTATTTGTATCGATATTGGTGGCGGAACGTTATTTTTCATTGAAAAAAAAAAAAAATTCTATCTTCTCTGCATTTCTTCGCCAACTCTTTTTGTTTTCGAGCCGCCTTGCAAAACAATAAGTATCTCTTTATATTTATTTTACCTTCCCATATAGTTTGGAGCATTAGTTCCTGGGACACCCTAAATATAATAATTTAGTATTAATTCTGAGTATGTGAATATTATTATGTATGATCCAATGGATTTGCATATATTTACTCTGTAAATTAGGTTAGGTGGTCGCGCTGGTAACTTTACTCTCTTTGTCCATTCGATCCGTTGGCTTTCGTGCATTGTGTTCATGGGTAGTGAGGTATTGTTCTTGCTATCAATATGATTTGGGGTGGAGCGTAAATAATTAATTAATGTTCTATAATCATTGTCTTTATTGTGTAAGAAAATTAATAAAAATTATATTTTATCATTAAAAATAATCCTTATAACTTAAAATTAAAGCATAATTTGTGTATTTTTGTCACTTTTATCTCTGCTTCCCTTTCGGTTATGCGTTACTATGACTTCATTTAGCACTGTTTAATTTGACCCTTTGCCGTCTGGGAACTCATCTTTAGTTCTAAACGATATTAACTTCGTATTAAAAAGTCTAAATTTAAACATACCTTATAGAGAGTCTAATAAGTAAAAATATATTAAGCCTTTGTTAAAAAATATCAATGGAGGTGTAAATTCTTCAGTTATACTTTTGAATTTCGTATAAAATACATCTCACCTATAAGAATATTTAAAGTAAAGCATCTTTTTTTTTTTTGTATAGCAACGGTACCTATCTAAATCATATTTAGACACAAAACCATTCTGTGTGCTTTAACAGTAACTATTCATTTGTATTTTTGAAACAATCGGGTTTTTTGTCCTATCGCCCAATCAAAGTAACTCGTTTTACAAGTGAAGTTAGAAAGACACGCGCTTCTTTTAGAACGAAGGAAGCAAAAAATAACATGGGCTTCTTGTGTAATTAACTGATATGGTCTACTGCTCTTCACGTTAAATAGAATATAATATTTGCCGGTCGTTCACAACTCCTGGAAGAAGATAAATTTATACGTTCAATATTGTATGCTTCGTATTGAAAATTGTTCTGCATTTCAAAAAATGAATTATTACATGAAAAATAGTTTTTCCGGAAGAAATATATTTTATTTAAATGGTGTTCTTTTTTGTAGTCTCCTCTTCTTTTACTAGTTACTCTCCCTTCCTAATTTCTCTTTCTTTTCTTTTTTTGCTTTTTAGTCGGAGAGAAATAACCATAATTTTAAAAAAAGAAGGGATGTTGTTCTTTTTTTTATAGGAAGGATCATACTTTTTAAATTCATTAGTGATCTGTAATTTTCTTATTACTGTCTTGAATAGTCAAACTCTTTAAGGCTCCCGTCTACCTGCCATTTTGATTTCGTGAACGTAACGTTAATCCTAGGGAATTTGTACTACCATCTTCAAATCCATATCTTTATATCTATTTGATATATATATATATATATATATCAAATCCGAAAGAGCAAAAAATAATGAATTACATCCCCTTTCCAATTTTTAAAAATAACTTATCCCTTATTTCAATGTTTGTAGATTTTCCTGTATTTAAAAAATATTCTAAAATATTTTCAAAAACCGGAAGGAAAATGTAGTTTCGCAGAAACCTTCATTATTTTTTGCTTTTTCGGATGCACCTTTTTGCATTCAAATAGATAAAATAGATTAAGATTTTAGGACAGTAGTCGAAATTCCATAGGATTAACAAATTCGTCCCGGAAATCAAAATGGCCCGCAGACGGGAACTTCTTCAGTTCCAGAAGAAAAAAAAAATATTTCACGCTTTTTGATAAATCTTATTAAATTACTCTGTAGCCTATTAATATTTTAATTGTAAGATTAAATCTGCATGCTTGTGTACATTTAACTCTTTGTAAGTGGATATCAGCTAGATAGATAAATTTCTTAAATCGCTTGAGTTGTATATAAATGAGTATCACTTAAGGGGATAAACTGCTATACTGATTATTTATTCAGTAGCCAAAAATTTCAAACACGATATAAATAAATTTTCATAAGCAGATACTCAACCTGCACATCGTTTTTTTATTTATCTATCTATTTTTTTAGTGTGCACCAAAACATTTAACACATCGATCAATAACTCCCGAGTCTAACATTGAAAACAACATTTTTTTTTATTCATCAACATAACACCTTTTGTTAATCACCTTTTAGGGTGATACAATCGTTCCAACGCTTTTCCAAATCTTTTTTTTTTTTTTTCGCAAGAAATCTTTTTTGTTGCGAGTAAATAGCGATAAACAGCTTTCTGAATCATCGACTCGTTGCTCCATCGAAAGCAATCGCGGCACCCACTTGGAAAAAAACCTTTTTCACTTCACTTCAAAAAACCTTTTTCCTGGTCCGATCGACTTAAAATTTTGACACGTTTCAAGCAAAGGTTAGTACTCTAGAAAGACCTGTTTACTGGTTTACTACGAGCGCCATCTCTGGGTTAGTCTCGGGAGTTATTGATCGATGTGTTAGATGGCACAAAACTTTGTTATGACTATTTTTTACATTAAAAACTGAGTACATAGTAAGAAAAAAAACTTTACTTTGTATTTTGCTTAAGCGAATCAGTGGTTAAACCTAATAAGTGAATATTATCCATCCAAGATCGTTTGGGTATCCATTTAGAGAAAATCGAATATACTTCATTTTATAGTTTAAGAAAAATTTATGCTTCAATGTATCTTTTACATTAAACCTTAAAATGTAATTTTTGACACTTTTTAAAAAAAAATCTTCGCTGGAATAAAAATCATCAAAATACTCATTATTTAAAATATCACATTTGTACAAACACTTTCTTTTCACAATTAAAAACAATTTCTTTTACTTTTTAAAATTCCATTTTCAATCATTTGAATGTTAATCAGTTCTGAATGAACCCTTCCACAAGACACAACCATCTCCCATACAAACCGGGGGCCGTTCCACATTGTAATTTCTTCCAAACCCAACCCTTCCATTTTTTAAAAGTAGTATTTTTTATTTGTATATGACCCCCACTTGGTGCGATGGTGGTCAATGGCCCTTAACCAACTAGATCCCCCTCCCGTGGTCTCCTTTTTGCACGCTAGTAGAAAGTGACCTATAGCTGTCTCTCATTTGGCACAATGACCTTGCCATCCCTTGGGACATTGACCCTCCCTTCTTATAACCCCTTCGCTGAGGTGCTCTTACCAGATTTCGTGACCCCGAATGTACTAGTTTTATTGTTTGGTACCTTTTTTCTTTCTTTTTTTTTCTTCACTTTTCAACCCCCTGGTCATTTCACCTTAGAAGAAGAAGAAACGGCATGTTTATTATTTCAGTAAGTCACACGTCAGTTGAGAGGTAAAAGAAAAGAAAAAAAATTCTTTTGGTCGTTGTATTTTAATTTCGTTTGGTAAAAAAGCGTTGCCGTTTGGTGGGATATTTTATGTCGGTATATTTCTTTTGATTTCTGGTATTTCTCTTTCTAAGTCTCGTTTTAAGTGTAATGCACTCGGCTTTCATTGTGTCCGGGTTTTTCTATTTGATTTGCGTTAATGAGAAATTTTATTATTTCTAGTTTTCGGAAGAAGCTCTGTTTTTTTTTATTTTTATTCTGGTCATTCGCTAGAATTGGTGAATATATTATTTCGTTTTATAAAGCTAATAATTTTGTTGTCACTTTTTAAATTTTTATTTTAAGCTTTATTTTATAGTATGCTTTCTTTTCTTCGCCCATTTATTTATAAGACATTTCAGCTTTAAATTTTGTTAATAAATGAAATAATTTGCTCAAGAAAAAGTTAATAACAGTTCAGATCATATTTAACAACTGCAGAACATGTTACCCTTTCATCGCAATTTAATGAAAACTAATCATGGGTTTATATAAGAAAAGACCCGTTTACTACTCAGTGTTAATTCTGCGGTACATATATTTATCTTTTCAAATTTTAACTGTTGCATTCATTGAAATGAAATGAAATTAAAAAGAATAAGAAAAAATTTAAAAAGTTTCTTTCATACGAAATATTTCCTCCGTTAAGTTTTTTATAATGATTTCGACTTAAGGTTTTTAAATTTTTAAAGAGCATTAAAAAATACTTGTTTAAATCGGAGAAAAAATGTAAATCAGACACAATTTCTTTATTTTTAATTATTTCGGATGCATTTTATTGCATTCAAACGAAGACAAGGATTTGAATTTTAGTAAATAAGTTGAAATTCTATGGGATTAATTTACGAATTCAAAGTGGCTAATGGATAGGGAGCTTAATTAAAAATATGAAACAATACATAGTCATCTGTCTTAAGAATCTAAAAGAATATATTCAATGCATTGACACCACTTTATTAAATCTTCTGTATAAAGCAATGAAAAATTAACCTTCTGCAACACAAAGCTCAGTAATTCATAACTTGGGTGAGAAGGCGATAAAAAAAAAACTATGTCACTCCGTCAACAATAAATTTAACTGGAATATTTATTTTTTCCCATTCTTACGTCTCTCAGTATCTTAAACAAAATTAAAATCTTTTTATCTTAATTAGCAACAATTAACATTAAATTTTACTTTACATTGAACAATTATTTCAAATAATATGCAACACTGAGTCCTTTTGTAAAATAAATCCAGAAAAAAAAAAGATGCAAAAAAAAAAAAAAAAAACGTTTTACGAGACAGGAATTAATCCCACCTTGTTCACAAATTCACAGTACTTAGTGTAGCCTGCTTAGGAAACCTGAATAAACAAAGTGGCATGAAACCTTGGCGAAATTGATCACGTGATTTTTACAAAAATAAAAGCACGCACGCGCAATAAAAATGGATGAAATAAAACAATAAACTCGCCAATTTAAAGATTTAAGTTGATAAGTAGCAACCCAAACGCTCTTGAAATAATTTCGTGATTAAAATAAATTTATTCCCCATTTTGGCAGGTTTTTTTCAATGTGTGTTTTGATTTAATGTCAGTGTGTTACGATTTCTTTGATTTAAATTTTTATTTCGTTAATTTTTAAACAAATTTTTGTGATGAATTAATCAGTTGGAACAGTACTAACTGATTTAAAAGTAGTCAATTTCTGTGCCATTTGACACATTTAACCAAAGAAAAGGGATTATTTATTTATATATCGTAAAATAAATTGAATTAAAAAAAATTTAACAATTCCGTAAATTTATAAACATGAAATAGATGGTTAACGTTTTGAAAAAAATATAAAATTTTCGATTTCTCATTCAGAAATAAATGTTCCAATTCTTGTTGATTGTTTTTATAAAATTCGAATTAAAAAGCTCCAAATTTTATTTTAAATATCATAGCTAAGAGATATATATTTTCACATAAAGTTCCTTTTGACTCATTAATATAAAGAAAACATTCCGTTTTTTCACATTAAAATTTACTTCGTTAATATTCATTTATTTCGATAATTTTTTCACAAAATTCCATTTAAATTTTATTTGAAAGAAACTTACATTTTTTAAAAAACTCAATAATATAATAATTACGAACATTTGTTTAAACGAACATTGTACCTGATCTATATTATTAACTTGCACCAAAAGAATTTTTTTTTTACGTTATAAATGCTCTTTTAAACATATTTTATGTAGTATTTTTAAATACATCGATCGAAATCATTTTATCTCATACAAAAATTATCCATCTCATTTCCTCATGCACTTTCTCTCCTTGTGAAAACGTCGATATAATCAAAATATAAAAACAAAATAAATTCTATTCAAGTACTGAAGAAATTTCGGTTTTAAAAGTATTTTAAAATATTTCCCGCGTCATTAGGCGAAAAAAAGTACTAACAGAAATGATTTACTGCCAAGTATTTTTTTTTATTACCGTCTCAAATCGCATTATAAATAAATACTTGTTTAGAATAGATTCAAAACTGATAAATTATTTCATTCACATCGAGAAAGAGAAGCTCTAGGCTTCTGAAGTCTCCAAATTGATACATTGCCTCAGAATATACTGATAAATAATTATTTATTCAAAAGAACTTTTCCTCCTATTACGCTTTTCAATAAATAAAATAATTAATTCATGGTTTTTAGGAAGACGTTTGTTACTTTCAATAGTTTTGAATCACGTGATTTTTTAAGTAGTTTTTTTTTCATAGCCGATGGTATTAATAAGTGTTTAATTAATAATTTATGAGCAGAGGAGAGATTATATTACTTATTTCAAGAAGTTTTTATTCACTTAGCCTGTAAATATTTGTTCAAATTTGTTTTTAAAAGCATACGTTCATTATTTAATTGTTGATTTATTGACTGACGATTACTATTTTCGAAAAGTTTTAAGTTATAACGACTAAATAATTAATAAATTTTTATTCGAATTTCAATTTATGTCTCCACCGACGTTAAATCAAATGCAAGAATTTAGTCATTGATTAGTACACAAACAATTGTTGCTTTCTTCTTCAGTAATTTTTAAACATTGAAGCAACTAATTACTGAATACAATTTTTTTTGACACATGTATTAAAGTAAACGTAATAGTTTAATCGATGACAATCATGGTAAAAAATCACAGTACACGTATTAAATTCTTCATAGATTTTTTTTTTTAAATTTTATCTCACTTAAATTCTCTTCACAGCATTTGAATGCAGTTTTTTACCTGGCTACATACATTTCGAACGTTAACAAGAATCGAATTTAATATTCTGCACGTGAATTAAAACACCTAAGTGCGCTGCATATTAAAATCAAAATAATATCCCTCTTCATAAACATATTTCAACTGAAAAAAATTCCACTACAGTTATATTGTATTTACTTTTAGCTCCAAGTTATCAAAAAAAAAAAAATGCTGTGGGGAAAATCTCGCTTTAACTAGGTCTGAAGTCTTATCATGACGTAAATATGCGTCTGGCTGGAAAAGAAACGGAGATAAGGCAAAAAATGGTATCTCCATACACTTGGCTAAGGTTGTTAGGGTTTTAAAACGATAAAACAGCTTTCTCGTGTCATGAAAGAAAATGTCAACCGACTTACGGACATTGAAACGGGATATATGCATGACCTTGAAATGGTGTGACGTGATGCTTTCGTTTCAGACCACTTTTTTTGTTGTTGTTTCTGGATGTAGTTCCGGAGTAGCGTGTTGTAAGAAATAATCAATTCACTTACTGAATAGACTTCGATTTGAATACATTAACATAACGCGTTAGTTTCATTGATTAATAACTGATTGATTAAAATGAAAATGCTGCCTCGTGAAATTTTGAAATGGCATAGAATAGAATTGTATGGCATTGTCATTTTTTTTATCCTCCGCGTTCAATTGTTTCGTGCAGGAATAAGTCTTAATAATTTGAAGAGCTGCTATTACGAAACTAATAAAGTTATAACTTTTATTAGACAAATAAAATTAAAAATAACACTTTAAATTTTATAAAGTTAGAAATATTTAAGGTGATATCACACACACCAGAATCACGAATGATATACAGTCGAAAACAGAAATCATCCCGTATATTTTTTTCCCCCGACATGTTCGGTGTTACATTTTGAATGGTTGTAATTTTTTGTTTTCAGTTCGTCAATATTTGCCGATAGTGGTGCAAAAAATGCTTCATTTTTTTTAAGTAGCCCCAGAGAAAAAAAATTCACAGGGTATTAAATCAGGACCTCTTGAGGGCCAGTTCATATACCACTGGATATTGTTCTAGTTTCTGTTGGCAGTCACATTGAACATTTATAATTTTATCAACTTTAAATAGTTATTAGCCACCTAAGGGGCTATTGCTTTAGGTGAGGCGTTTTGGAGAACCAGATCACTTTTCAATTTGTTATCGTTTGCTTCAATTTTAATTACATTTAGCTTAAATATATTCAATATAATAATTTATCTTTTGCTTTAATTTTAATTACATTTAGCTTAAATATATTCAATATAATAATTTATCTTTTGCTTTAATTTTAATTACATTTAGCTTAAATATATTCAATTTAATAATTTATCGTTTCCTTTAATTTTAATATCCGAAAAGTTTACTATTATACATTTCTCGATATTTCATCGTTTACTTTGACTCTTATATTTAATTGAGTAATTTAATAATAATTATAGAAAAAAGTGCATCTTGGGTGTCTAAATCTATTCTTTGTAAAACTTTGCATAGAACTTTTTAGATTATTAATATTATTTTAATTTAGTTTCTCCAAAATTGTAGCTTCTTTAATTATTTTTTGTAGCTTTTCAAAGTTAGGATTTTTTTTTTTTTTAGAAAATTCCTTGCATTATAAAAATTGAGTAAAACATTACGGGATATTTTTTGTATCGTTTGGAGCGATAATTTCGTGCTAAGTTGCTTATAAATATAAAAAAGGAGAAAGAATGTATATTTTTACTATTTTCAACTACACAAAATAACAGAAAAATTTACAAAAAAAAAAAAAAAAACGCATAAAAATTTACTGATGAGCAATTCCTTTTATATACCAAATTTCATTTTAGCAAATGTGTAAAATTATTGTTATTGAAAGCTCTTCGTGTTATTAAAAGCTCAAGTGATTAAATATTATTTAGATAAAATGCACATATTGTATGGAAAAATAGAGTGAGCCTATATGTCCAAAATGAACCTGTAAGTCCAAATAAGTACCTTTTGAACTTGGGTTCTTTGTCAGGGTGTTAGCCTCCTTTATAGGGTGGAGTGTTAAGATTGTTTTGATTGTTTGTTCACTTGAATTTAAACTCATTATCATCAAACTATCTTGATTGTTAGGTGAAGAACGTAAGATAACAAAGTCCACATGTTGAATTTTAAGAAATGCGTATTTTTAACAATAAAATAAAATAAATAAAATAATAACAGGAAAACCATTGTGGCGCCATCTGATGATTATTTTACAACTATTCATACTAAAAATAGTTATTTTGATTCTGATAAATTGTATAAATTTGATATATTTCGCAAATTACCTTCAAATATATTCTAATTATTTTATAGATAATAATTCAAGTCATTTGTTAACGTCCTTAAAGACACTTATTTTTAAAATTTTCAAAAAATAAATTTGTAAGCACACACACGTATATATATATATATATGTATATATCTGTGTATATGTGTGTGTGTAAGGAATATAATTATCTTTATTATATTCCTTACACAGAGCTAAATGATTATCAGGGGATCATACGGAAAGAGTTCTATGGTTCACTGCAAAATATAAATTACATAACACACATTTATGTTCGTTTTTTTTTTTTATTTTTAGGTGCCACAAATAAAATGTATGATTTAACTGAAACGAATGCTGATAGGCAATGTTAAAAATGGAACATTTTTCACCCAATCTTGTGGGGATGCCTTTTATCACACCTTAAAATGCGATAAAACATTCTGCGTGAATATAGATAATTTATTTAACATGAGAATGTGCAACCTTTTCAGACGTTGAGTGCGTCTTTCTCAATAAATTCAAATAGTGCCAGACACTTTTTTTTTATTATTAAAATGTATTTCGCTTTGATTCATCAATAAAAACAGTTTCGTAAAAATTCATTTCACATGAATTTATCACATTGTGAGCTAGGTGTGAAGTAATTAAAGTTAAAGTTTAATTTTGAATTAATTTAAGCTTTGTTCCTAAAATGCATTTAAGGCAATTTAAATACATTGGATTATTTTTGCTTTATGTAATTTGTGATTTCTGAAAGTGAATTAAAGTACGAAGAAAGGAAGAAAAAAAAAAGATTATTTGAAGAAGTTAAATCATTTTGAAAGATAAGAGTAAATTGTAGTTAACGTAATACAGATTTTGAAATTAAATGAGTTTCCTATCCCCGTTTTAGAATTTATGATGATATAGAGGTAATTCTTCCCAAATAATTCTAGCTCGAAACCAAGAATATTTTCGTAATAAAATTTAAGCGAGAATTCTCAGAGGATTCATATGTATTATCTTTAAATATTTCAATGTTTAAAATTCATAACTTAGAACACATCATATAAACACGAAGAGCAATTCGATTAATATTTTGTTTTAAGCTGACTTTTTGTTTCATTCTAAATCTCAGTTATTAATAAACACATTAATTATCTTTTAAAAAAAGTAGCCTATTTAATCAAGAAGCTGAATGATTTTTGAATAAACAGAAAAATAATTACAAAGAGTATACAAATTATCGCAACATTATATAATTCAAAATTTCGTCTTTTTCTACTAAAATGAGACAATAAAAGCCACCAGTGAGAATTGAACTCACGACCCCTGGTTTACAAGACCAGTGCTCTAACCGCTGAGCTATGGTGGCTGATACCTTGGAGTGAAATGGAAAAAATGAAATCAAAATAGACAGATTTTTTTTCTTACCAAAAATTGAAATATTATTTAAATAACAATTTATTTTAATATTAATACATTTTACATGGGTTTTTTCGAAATAATATATTTTAGATGCTATGCTTTTATTTATTATTACTCGCGAAACGATTTCCTTTCCCATTTTTCTTACTAATGCTATCTAATCCTTTGTATTTATTTTAATGTCGTGATGTTCCTATGTTTCTATTGATTTCTGAAGTACAAATAAGAAAATATTCGTTCTCTACGATTATGAAATATATAATAACTGTAAAAGAACCTTTCTCAAAAAGAAAAATTAGAACTATTTTATAATAAATATACGTTTTTTTTTAAAAGTGGAAATATTTACAGTGAGATAAATTCGAATTTTAGTCTAAAAAAACATTACTTAAAAATAGTAAAGTAAAAGCAATAAATGATGACTTCAACTACATTTGCTGTTAATTACATATTTCATTTAATTCGATATGTATTACAAAAAGAATTTTGTCACGTGGTTTATCGAGGAAAGAGGAAAAATCACAATTATTTCAATTTAAATAGAAAAATAATTCAACTTAAGCGAAATAATAACCGTCTGTCAGTAAATCTTTGTTATTAAAATGAGTCGTTTTTGGCGATAGGGAAAATGTATTAAATATATTTTTTCAATGTTTAAAACTTCCTAGATATGAAAGTAATAAATTTTCTGGCACAATTAAATATTTCCTATTTGCGAGTAACTTAGCTAAAAACTCTTTTAACAAAAAAAAAAAAAAAAAAAAATCAAGAAAGTATAAACTTACCAATCCTTTTTTTACTAGACATATGTGATTATCACAAAGATGAAATTTAGAGAAATAAATTCTTGAATAGATATTCCAAGGTTACGAATTCTAAATGTCACTTGACAATGTGTAGAAATTATTGAATTATTTGATTTCATTAAAATATAAGAAAGTGGAACGTCTCGTGTGTAGATCATTAAATAAACTAGTTTTTTTTTTTGGTCGAAATATTGATAAAAGAACGTTAGTAAAAAAAACTTACAACGTTATGATTAAACTTCGAAGTTTCAGATTTAGTAAAACCTCTCTTATGAGAAAGATCACAGGGCACTTAAACAGGAATCATAAAAACAATACGTAAATTAACGAAGTAATTGAGCATAAAATTTCGGATATTTTTATGCGAGGGTCGTTCCTTAGAAATTCCAAGAGCTGATGCTCTTAATTTCGAAAATGGTTTGTTTTTAGTGAGCATATTATTCACTAGAAAGCTGTCTAAGTCTCAGTTACCCGTATTCGTGATAATAACAATTTTTCACACCTTGAAAATTCTTTGTCACAACTTTTCGGTCGATGATACCATTTTCTCCATTTTTTTGGAAAAGACTCTCCAGAAGGATCTCAAAATTTTGATTTTTGCTTGATTTCCGGTGCATAACGATGGATTCATTTGTCACCGACGGTGTCAACTTGACATGGCAGCAATCAAATTTTGATTTGGTAGCAAATGACTACCAAATCAATACTAACTTATAAACCAATCGCCAATTTGTTTCAAGGGCCATTTCCAAGGGCCATTGGAACACTGTGAGATTTTAAGATCCACCTGGTGTCGATGTTGAAGCTGTGAGACGTCATTGCTCCCAATTTCACACCATTCACCTCTTCCCAAAGATGATGATTTCACCTCTTTCCAAGATTCAAGAGAAAACTGCAATGTCTTGTGTTGACAACCACCACCGGAATTTTTCTGTTGCTCAACTAGTATTCGTTGATGGAAAAGCGTGGAAAAGAATGGGGACTACGTCGAAAAGTGTATAGTGTCCTTCATAGAGGATACATGTAGATTTCAGATACAACAAGATTTTTGAAAATCGGGAATCAAATAAAATTTATGGTCGTATTGGCATAACTTTTAAATCAAAACGGGTTATTTTTTTTTGCGTTGGTTTTGCTTTGGTCTCATAATTTTCAACGTGCTGTCTTACTCAGTGAACAGTTCTACGTACTATATTTTTAAATTGTAATTACTGTCTCGTATAATTTGATGGTTTCTTATCGTCCAATCAAATAAATACAAAATTGTTTAATGACTTTAAACTATCGGAACTCATTTTTATCTTCAAGCTGATTGCATTTCATTCAAAACTTACTACATCAACTAGTTTTACTATTCTCCGTCATTTGTCTAGCAAACAATCAACTGGCCAAATAATAATGTATTTCATTAGCGAAATTCTTCGAAGTTTCTCATCTTAACTTGCCTTGTTTCACTCATCACCATGGTAACGGCTCACAGTAAATCCACTCTGGGCAGCATTTTCCCCCGTTTATTCTCAGAAAGTAGCACGGCATGCTTGAAATTCAATGACGATATCAAAAACGATTAAAACAAATTTCTCCATTATTGAAAGATCCGATTTCATGTACCGGGGTGAATGAAAAGGAAGGATATTTTTAATTTTGAAGATAGCATATTATAGAAAATGAAAGAAGGTAGGGATTCAGGAATTAATCTCTGTGCAAAGCAACTAATTTTACAAAAGCTTATCGATTTCATAGCGTGTTGTCGTTCATTTAGGTTCACTTTAGTGGTTAGAGTTATTTGGGCTCATTATTGTTTAACAAATGGAAATCACAGATTAAAATAACAAGGTATTTTCCTACATTCGGAGTAGCAGTGGTAGCCCAGTGGATTCGCGCCCGGTGGTTTTCCTTGAGTCATGGGTTTGAGCCTTGATGCTACAAAGAGCCACCATGCAGCCGGAGCTGATACACAAAAATCTGTCGAGGCTCAAAGTTCTCCCATTGGAAGTGGTGTGGTAGTTTGGAGAGGGAGGAGCCAGTTCAGGTGTCGTCCTCATCACTTGACTGAGGTTCAAAATTACGATGTCGGTCGCCAATAGCCCTCGTGTTGCTTCTAGTGCGACATTAATAAAACCAATCAACAAACCCTTTATTCGAAAGTTGTCTTAACAAAAGGTCAAACAATCTAAACAAAATTTTGAGAGCATATTCAGATGGAAGAATTAAAATATAATTTCATGATGTTGGATCATGCACATGCGTTTATTATATTCTCTTTTAAAATTTGGATTTTAATAAATAAATTTTTAAATTAAAAAAAAATGTCTTTTAACTTTCCAACGGATTGTCGAGATATGTGGAGTATTATTTCTCTTCCTTTTCCCTTACCCTTATGGACTTTTCCTGGACGCTTCTCGATTCAAACAACTCAACTTCCTATTATGCAAAGTAGAGAGCAACGAAAAAGAACAAAGCGGGAGACGGAAAGATGGGGGATGATTATATAACAAAGATTATAGTAAAATAAGAGTGTTCATGTGATGCGCACATAGGTATTATGGTGTATATGAGAGATTAAGTGAAATTAGGACTTAACGCTTTGGGAGCAATTGCAGGAGGTACTCGCATTATATTTCGGTAAGTGCATTCTTTGACAAATTATAAAGCTTGTTAGACCTCGCGGATGAGAAAAGTAAACCATCCAAGAACATCCCATTAGAGGGGTTATTAAACATATATTCTTTCTTGGATTGACTATTTTAATTGATTGATATGTGCTTGAACTAAGTTGAAATTTAGATCTTATATCTAAAATTCTCGTCTATCATCTTAAATTTAGCAATAATTCTTATCACTAAATTGAGGATAATAGACGAGACGGGATGCCGTCGCAGGGTTCTCATTCGCATTTCCCTGTAACTAAATTTTGGTTACGTTATTTGAATTGAAAACTTTACCTTGTGAAAGAACCGTGGCCCGTGTAAATTAATGTCACTATATAAGAAGTATAGGGAATGATAAGAAATTGAAAGTGTATGTTGGACAGAAATAGAGGGGGATGGTGGAATCCCAAAGACTGATGAGCACACTGAGTGCGAGCAGGTGTGATGTGATATTTTGAGAGTGTGTACCTGACATGAATCTCGACACAAGAAGTATTTCCTAATTGGATCTAGTTTTGCTGTTATTAAAAAAAAGTGCAATTCTCAATTATTATATTTGGTTAAAAACGGATTAAATAAACGCTCCGCATTTGTAATACATTTTGATACTGTTTATTCTAAAACTAGAATAAGTATTTAAAGATATTTTTGACTGACTATTAACTGATTAATAATCGCTACAAATTTTTAACAATTCCAGAAAACGAAAATTTCCCCATTTATAAATTATAAATTCATTTAGCATTATTTATTACAAAATTCATCCAGTATATAAGAAGGAATATGATACACGCACGAGTAAAAATTGATTCCGATACAGAAATAAGTAGAGTAACAAGATATGTTGCCCTGGATAAGAAAAAAAAGTTAGGATATAATATCCATATTAAGGCATTTTTATACTGCAGAAATTGCTCAAAGTTCGAATCCTAATACTCTAAAAATACACGAAAACAGAGATTTGAATAAAAACTAATTAATTTCATATTAAGTAATAATACAATTTTTCAGATATATCTCACTGAGTAAAATACGCACGCACACATTTTCCGATATGACTAAGGCTCTATTATCCAAAAGGTTTTGCTGGTGTGCAATTTAGGGCCCAATAGAGTAAAAGGGCCCACCAAGAGTGTTTACTGATTATTTATAGGCAATATTTGATTAGTAAATGATGAAAAGGACTCGAAATCTCTGATGAGCCCTGCAAGGACCCTGAATATACGAGATTTGATTAAAAAGAAATGACTGCAAGGCCATACTTGTATTATTTGTTACCCGATTTTTAGACTTCTTGTTGTATTTGAAAATTACATGTATCCTCAAAGTAACTGGTGTCTAAAAGTAAAGCTTAATTGAAAAAATTAAAGCTTAATTAATGTGAATAATGTAGGAAATCTAAATCGGAATGGCGGGAAACGTGATATGCGAGTGCACAATAGTTCTAAAATGGGAAAACAACGCGAAAGAAAGCGATAATATTCATTTTTACTATACGAAGGAACAGTTCCTCTGGCAACCAGGCGCGTGGCACAACATTTCCCATACTTACTGTGATATTGTGGATGAGTTGCGGGTTCAAAAAGATTTAAATGTCACGAAGAGCTCTTTTCCGTTCTTGAATGGAGTTTGGTGGGTGCGGATGGGGTGTAAATTGTCTCCCTAACATTAAGATCAGACGAGTGAGCAGGTCACGGCATGCGTTGGATATTTTCCATTTCAAAGAAGTCATCGATCAGGCTCCTAGGGCGACAAGACGCGTTGCCATCCATAATTATGAAGTCAGGAAACAATCTCGAAACAAGCGAACATAAGACTCAAGAACTTCATCTCTGTACTTTTTTAGTATTCTCAGACCTCGTCTCAAAGATACAGAGGCCACTTCCGCCGTTTAGCATGATGGCTGTCCACACCATGATTCTCCTTTACGGAAAGAGATATCTATCTGTGATGCTTCTCGAGTGAGAAGGAGTTCAATATTTTCACTATATCATCAGACCGTAAGAATCAGTGTTCAAGCTAAAGCGAGATGCGTCATTGAACAATGCATTGGCCCAAACTCCAGTATTGATGTTCCAAACTCCAGTTTAAACAAGTGTATATATTGCTTAGATTTGAGAGGAATGCGAACTGTTAGTCGTCTGGCATTGACCAACATGACTGAGTCTCCTGTAGGCAGTTTGTCGGCAAACTCATACTCCTGTGGTGGCTGGGAGTGCTGAATTTAGTTCGCTGGCAAAACTTCCCTCTGACGTCGCGCAGTAATTACCAGATATCGGTCTTGGCTAACGGTTGTGACTCTTGGCTGACCTGCTATTAGTCGTAGGTTAACATTTCCTGCACTTTGAAATCTTTGCCACAGTCTTGAGATGCCCCACTGAGACACATTCAGAATTCGAGACAATTCGGTTTGTGATCGTCCGGATTCGAGCAATCCAACGATTATTCCTTTCGCAAACATTTCCAGTAGTCGTCTTTGGGCCATCATGTGTTCTGTTTAATCTTTAACAACGTTCATTTGCTTATGAATTGCACGAAACCTGTCTGAATTGCTTCTGCCGAGTGAGTCGATTTATCTGCGTTCGACTGGCGCAAGTGTTTTACGCATAAAGATGCCGACTGAAATATTTTACATGAAGTTTCACCTTCAACAGATGATTCTCCACAGCTTCGAGCAAATTCACCAATATTTGCTCACAATTTTTTACATTTTATTCCAGCGTAATTCCCATCCCTTTCCATGCGCTTTCGCCAAAAGTATCCTAGTCGAGCAAACCTTTCGGAGAAGAATTCTTGTGGCTTTCGTCGACATCAGGATATAATGGAAGCTTTAACCTCATAATCAACACGAAAGTGATTATCCCAAAGGATCTCTTTTGTCTTTGAAAGGAGATGATGGTCTCAAAGTGCACGGTCGGGTACAATGAAGTCTCGCTTTTTTAACCTCATCTCCGTGTGAGTCACAATCTTCTTCAGTTCGCAGGTTTTTAACGACACCTGGGAATAAAGAAAACAAATACTTTACATAGAAGACACGAGTAGCTCTCAAGTACTAAGAGAATTTTGAAACTCGGGTAACAACTCAAAAAAAATTGTGACTAGGGAGGCATTACTTTTCAATCAAACCCCAAGTTCAAACTCTGTGATCATTTTTTACACACATAAATCAATACTATATATTTACTTTTTTAAAGATAAGATGAATATACTAAAATTATAATGGTCGAATTTTGTGGAGTACCTTCATAACAGATTAAGAGAATATTTTTGTTAATTCACTTCATCGCTTTGGGTACTACCTACTCCAGGAAGTACGCAGTGCATTGTAAAAGATCCAGCGACTCAAAATTCCCGGAAATAAAACATTATTCCTAAAGGGCAACGGGCTTCAAGAAATCGCTTCGCTGAGATGTTGCAATCATCTGTTTGTATATTTGTATGATGGCAGTTATTGCCTAAGGACACAGCAGCAGTTAAGCAAATGATGGGTCACGGATTCGAGACTCGATTTAATCAACAGATCTGGAGCCTGTAATTTCAACCTATCCAATTCCAAATCGGTCACATATAACAATAGAGATAAATCAATATTAAATCTAATTATATGACGAGGTATATTGTAGTGTGATAAAAGTTCACTCAGAAAGGTGATTCAAAAAATACCTATTTTTGAAGATAGATGGAGTTCCCAAGGCAATTTCGTGTTTCTGTTGTATTCTATCATTTGTAAGATGGCGCCAAAATAAATTTAGCACTATTTTATAGATAAGTTTTGATCCAAATCAAAATTTGATTGGTGCCGCGTCGAGCTGCCGATGAGACGTGGACCCACCGAGAACCAATCCAAACAATGCATCTGCCACAGCGAGAACAGTCTCATGGACCGGAATAGTTATAGTGACTACTTTTTGCGATGAAAAGGGTGTCGTAATTATGAACTTCTCAGAAAAAGAAAAAACAATCAATTGCTACAGTGAGTTACTCCATTCCTAACACGAACACTTTGTGTGCAATTCTCATAATGCTCTTCGTCACTTTACATTGTCTTAAAATGATTTTTTATGCCAATACTTAACTATCTTCAATTAAAGAGACACCGTGACTTAAATTGAATCACTTGCTTATGACAGGAAATTCAATACAACGAATCTCTCCTGTCGCTGGCAACTGATCATGCTAAACCAGTAGCTTCCAACCGGGAGTACGTCTATTTCAAGGTGATACTTGAGAGGCCTTTGGTGGTACGCGAAAAGAAAATGGTAATGACGGACCCCCCAGCTAAAAAAAAATTGAAAAGAATTTCAAAGAAATATGCAGAGGTTTTTACCAATATTATCAGTTGTGATATTGATCACCTATGAATAAGAACTTCGATGAAAGAGGGGTTGCAACCGCTGGAAGGATTGGCTCGTCCTTCTCCCATCCACGCCACACCAGAGTGAGAAGGAGTTGCATCCTTTGGACCATACACAACTTGCTTAAAAACTAAGTATTGAAGCAAATGAAACGCAGCTCCGAATTTGACATTGTGTAGACCCTCTTTTGAGCCTCATTTTTCAAAACTGCATAATCCAACACACTCCAACTATCCCATTAAGTTTTCTTTTTTTCCAATCTCTGTGATATTTTGTTTGTTTACATCAAAAATAAAAAAATTACCATCGAGAAAATAGACCATTTTATGTAACTAAACATACATCTTGTTTGAATAATTTGGAGAATCTGTAATGGGTGAAACAGATTGGAGAGGGGGGGAGTAAAGATTCGGGGTCGGGGATACGCGTAAGAGACGAAATCTGAAGGGGGAACACTGAAAGGACCCAAGTTAGCTGGGTGGACAACGCAAACTGGAAAAAAGATGTTAGAAATCATAACGAAGACAACACTTAAGCAAGAGAGTGTTTTTTCTTCTAAACTTTTATTGTACACCACATGCTGAATAAGAAACCTTGATGGGTTTACGTGCTACTGCTTCTGTTACTCAATGCGACGTCTTCTACGTAAGCGTGGCTCGAACGTACAAGCTTCTCTCCAACCCTCCCTCGACAACCAATCTCAAAACAAGTTCTCGCGAGACCTTCACTTTTTCTTCAAGCTCAGCCACCCTCAATTACTCTGGATACATGGAACCCGTCAAGCCTGAGTTTTTACACTGATTTTGAGTTTAAAGCCCAACAGGCTAGGGACTCAGAAAATAATTTACTACGAACGTATTACCCACCGACAACTTACCACTCGTTGCTTCTCCAACTAGGGTATTTAAGACGAGATAAAATTGAAATGCCTTCCCTACTTTCAAAAGTATGTCCTCTAGCCCTTATTAAGAGACTGACCCCAAATCATCCACATTCTATCAGCAATACGGAAAATAATTTAAAAACTTGTGATTGAATTTCAAGAGTCCTGTCAGACGATCCCCGAGAGCAATGTGAACGTTCACCGGGGATGGAGCAGGCCAGCATTCCGCGTCGAGCAAGGCCGCACTCCGATGTTTGGGTAATGGGGTCAGGTAGAGGGATGATAACCCTGTCCTCGTTCGAGCACTCAGGAAGGATGTGTCCTGATTTCGACTCCTTCCATCACTTTTCCGGAGGAGCCCTTTTTTTTTCGAGGGCACCTCAAGTTCAACAGAGAAATTTCACTCCTGTTTGGTAAGTGAACGGGTTTTGGAAACACGCGCGCGTGTTCTGTTATTGCGTGTGAGGTTTACCTTTCGGTACGTTTAACTCACTGGAGTAGTTCTTGGATTCGAAGGTGAGACAGTCACGAGACTCACTTAGAACTAAATAGTTCTTTTTATTTAAATAAACGATGTTATAAATTTCAATTTGAGACGTAAAATAAAAGGCCCTATTTGAATTAAAAGAGACATTAAAATGTTTCAAATGCTACGTTTTCTTTTATTTCCCCGTTGGCAATTAGAGGACGCTTTGCAGAGCTATTATTTGCAAAAATTTGACGAACTGAGCGGGAAAAAAATTTAATTTTAAAATTGTAAATAAACGCATGTCAAGCCTTAAACAGGATATCTTAATTTGTATTTTTTCTCTAAATGTTTTTTTTTTAAGAATTTTGGTACAATTTCCTCAACGTCTACCATATCATTAGTACTGACATTGTGTACATTATGAAACAAGGTTATTTCCTGTGCAGTGAACGTAATTTTTTTTTGTAATAAACACTCCAAAATTTTAGGTACGGTTCAATATTTGTATAAAAATTAATGGAAATTTAAGTTATTAAATTTAAAATGTTTAAGAAATCTAATTGAAATTATAATTAAGTTCAATGTGTGTGTGTAATGCATGTATTTTATGGTAGATGTATTTAAAGGAAAGTACACATTTTACAAGTGTAAGTACAGCTATTATGTATATGAATGTGATTTTCTTTACATTAACTAATAAATCAAGTATACAAATATCTCAGTATTAAGGTATGACTTTCCATTGCTTTTAATTTTAATAAGGGAAGATTATATTTAAATTTTACATAAAATAAGCTCATTACAACAAAGAAAATAGGAAAGGAATACTAGTTTCAACTAAATCCATCTTCGAACTACGGAATCAACTAAATAAAGACTCGTCTCGGCAAAGGGAATGCAGTTAAATTTAAAGCTGGATTGAAAAGTTATGCCTCGAAGGTCATCGATTTTCTCAGTTCTTGTATCTGAAA
This sequence comes from Nephila pilipes, assembly GCA_019974015.1. Classification (NCBI taxonomy): domain Eukaryota; kingdom Metazoa; phylum Arthropoda; class Arachnida; order Araneae; family Nephilidae; genus Nephila; species Nephila pilipes. Next base: position 140,062 of record BMAW01129202.1, on the reverse strand, counting down.
GCTACAAGTATCCTCTTTGTAAAGTACCATTCACTTTCAGCCAAAACCCCAGTCCCTTTCCATGCACTTGCACCAACACGTGATAAAACCGTTTGAGAACAATTCCGGGGGTTGTTATCGACACCATGCTTTTATGGCAGCTTCCCCCCCCCCCTCATCATCCGGTTGAAAGTGATATCCAGTAAGGTGCTTTTTCCTCTTTGGGAAAAGAAGAAATTCACAAGGTCTAGTATGAATAAGCTTGCAAACTTCAGCTGTCAGAAACTGAATGACGCCCCACTGCTTCAAGCTCATTTCCATGTGCGTCGACATCTTCTTCAGTTCTCTGCACATTAATGGCGTCTGGGAATGAAGAAAACAATTTCATTACACAGAGGTCACATGTAGCTTTCAAATACAAAAAGAATTTTGAAAATAGGGCAACGAGTAAAAAGTTATGACAACGGAGACTTTCGGTAATTTCATTTTAACGAGTGCTAAGTTTTTTTCTTTCTATTAAGTTCTCGAAAAAAAAATATAGAATTATTCAAAATAAATATTAATTAACGTAAAATAAGGCCCCAGGCTCCACAGAAGCAATTGCAATCAATAAAAGAAAATACCCTCTGCATATTCCTAAAGCATTTTTATTTTCACAAGTATAACATTTTAAAATACAAAAACGTTGAAAATGTAAACAACAAAAAGAATAAAAACATGATTCTGTCATAAGAATGAATTTTTAAATCAAATATTAAAATAAGAGCAAATGATAAATTATTAAAGCAGACAATGATATTTTGTTCGGATATTAAAATAAAAGCAGACGATAAAATATTAAATGAAATGTATTTTAGCAATATAAATATATCAAAAGCAAACTAAAAATGTAATCAAAGTGTATTATAATGTCTGTCTTTTAAGCTTAACAATATGTATCCTTTATTTTATGCCCTCACATTTTTGTTGACGCCATTTGCTCAACATGTTAGCATATGTTAATAATAATAATAAATTATATCGTTAAAGCTACTTTTAATAGGCAAATGAAAGATGATGACGTATATATATGCATATAGCTTCTTTTACTTAGCATTAATATTCATAAAGATGTCAGAAATGAAAAGAAAAATAATTATAAGATTTTTTCATTATCTATTTATACTGATGAATTAATGAATTAAAAAACATTGAAAAAAATAAATAGCAACGATAAATATGAAGGATAAGTAAAAACAAAATCTCGTGAAAATAAAGATTGAAATGCGATGTCAAAACACCTGCTCCTCCATGTCGCGTTCTGTACATGTGTTTATTTATATTTAAGAAAAAGAAAAAAACACCTGCAGTAAAAATCATGCATCAATTATAGCTTTCAATCACAGGAGACTGTCTGATTTGAAGTATCGGACTTCTCGAAGATTGTAAAATATTGATCCGATTGGATTTCAACAGCCTATCTTGATTACTGTATATATTCGATTACAATAAATTCTTCAGTCTTTTAAAATTATTTTTAAATACTTTGTTAACATGAAAAATTCAGAACTCAATTATTAAATTGGCTTAAATAAGGTCTTTCATTATGTATATATATTTTTTAAGTAACATAAAACAGAAAATTGTTTTCCACGGATATGTTATTTCATTTTTATGACATTTAAATTATCGTTCTATAATATAATAAATGCTTTAATTATGTAAAACATTTATTTATTAAATTTTATTAATTCTTACGTTATAATTATAAATTAAGTACGTAAGAAAAATTAATTGCAAAGAAAAATTATGTACGTTTATCCAGTATTAATATTTTGTTGAAAGCAACAATTTTAATATTATCATATATTATTTTGCTTACTTTTTAGAATTTTTGCATAACTCTTCAAAATCTATTCTAAGGAAGCCAAATGATCGTATATTTTTACGGAAGAGGAATTTTTGATGGTAGTTTTACAAGAAAAATTTCTTTCTGAACATGTCCACACGAGATTCGAAGGTACTTAAAAAGTTTATACTTGAAATTTCGTTCCTTATTTTCATTTGATTAAAATTTTGTCACCTCCTTTATAGATTTTCAATAAAAAAGAAAAAAAAATCCTGACAAATTTAAAATTCAAGAAAATATTCCTAATTCTTAATAGACCATTGTTCAGTAAGGAATTAGTTTGACAGAAGAAAAAAGAAATTTTTCTCTTAATCTGTTTATTTCTGCGTACATGTTTAAGAAATAATTAACAATATGTTAATTCACAGACAATGCAAACAATTATATACAAATGTAATGCAATTTGAAATCGGAAACATTATTTCACCCTGCATCAAATATTTTCAATTTACGAACGCAGATATCGTTGTTAAGGAAAAGATTGATGGTAAAACACTTTCCCTTGTACATTTCATGTCATTTTGTTCAATGAATCATGCTTCAACAACCCCAACGTGAAAGCTACAATTATTTTCAATATCTATTACCTAATTGGAACATTTCGTCACCAAATACGAGCAAAAGCGTTCTCTCGTAAATCATTTTCACATATTAGCATAAAATTCGTCATCCATCCCAGAATCACCGGAGAGATAACGGTGACACAACATTATACACTTTAAAAACTTGCGAAATTTTACAACCACTTTTCCCACATGAATACACCGTTTTGTCGTAAAATCTTTTATAACAACCCCCTTTACATAACCTTTTATTAAAATCGTTAACCCATCATAAATTATTCCATTCGTAACTGTTGCGACAATTCAATTATGCTGCGATTTACTTTTGATTTCGTAACCTTTTTTTTTCCTCTCTCTCTCTCTTCCCTTTAACCATGACGCGCATTCAAATGACGCTCACGCGACTTTTCAACAAGCGTGATAACGGAATGATGTCAAAAGCATAAACTGCGCAATTCGCGGACTCTTTCGTGTCTTTTGAAGTGTTCGGTGACACCGAAAATTTTCTTGTGACTTGCTTTCGTTCGGTTCAGATTATCAAGGAGGGAGCGAATGTTGGAAGACTGTGTGAAAAAAAAATTGTGATTAAGACTATAAAGAGTGATAAATTTTTTCGAAAAAACTTTTATTATCTTATTATAATGTATAACTGTTCTAAAAAAAATGGGGATACCCTAGCGATCATTCTCTATTTTCGACCCTAAATCTCATCAACTAATTTTTTCCCCCCGTTTTTCAAACGTCAAAGTGATACACATTATTTGGCGCAATGTAGCCAGATTTGGCTGTTGTACGCCGTACACTTCATTCACTCTAAATACGCAGTGTGCCAAATTTCATAGCTTTGACTACATTGTTTAACGAGTTGTATGAATTTCTTTAAAAGTGTGTTAAATCATTTCGTTGACCTTCGAAGCTTTAAGCTGCTTTTTCTCAGCTTTTTATTTTTTTACAAACGATAATATATTTAAAATTCTGCGGCTTTCTTTTGTAATCAATAAACAACTTTAAAGTTTTTTTTATCTAGTTGTTTTACATTAATTGTTTGATAATTCTGTGTGAATAGAATACCGATTTATACAAGTTACTCCACAAAATTAGATATCGCTGTGTTTCTTTACTGTTTTTCTTAAAACTATAAATAAAACTAGTACAGCCTAACCCACGCATAAAGTTGCAAAAAAAAACTTTTGAGAGGATAATAAGAGGAAAAAATTGCTTGAAAGCATTAAAATTTGCGGAAGTCGTAGATTTTTAAGACATTTAAATGCTTTGAAAATAATAATGATAATAAAATTTTAAATAAGTGCTCGTTTGAAAATTCATCCCCCCCCCAGAAGCACATGTTTTATGTGTGCTCAAACAGAATGAAAAAAATCATATTTTTCTTATAAACAGCCAATTTTAAACTTGTTCACAGGTTACTGTGTCGCTTTAAGACCCCCGTCTACCGGCCATTTTGATTTCGTGAAAATAATGTTAATCTTTTCGAATTTATCTATTTGAAAGCAAAAAAAGTGCTTCCGAAAGAACAAAAAATAATGAAGGGTTCTGCAGATTCCTTCAAATATTTTTATCCCTATTTTAATGATTCGATTGCAGTTTTTCCGGTCTTAAGAAAAATATTCTGAAATATTTTCAAAAATTGCTGCGAAAATGCAATTACACAGAAACCTTCATTATTTTTAGCCCATTTGGATGCACTTTATTGCTTTCAAATAGATAAAACAGAAAGGATTTCAGGACGGCAGTAGAAATTCCATAGGATTAACTTTACTTTTACGAAATCAAAATGGCAGATAGACGGGTGCCTTAAGGTTGTCTTCACGTAGGGCTAAAGAAAAGGTCCTCAAATCTGAGTTCCTTTTCGAATAGAAAAAAGTTTCAATAATAAATATTATATTCGAACTCCGCTGTCGTTAACTTCGTCGGAGGGAAAAAAAACGGACAAATTGAGTTTAATATTGAAAAGATTAACAAAAATATTTTTAGAGGTAATAGGATGAGTAAGCATATACCACACTTCACTTGACTGCCGTTGTTGTTAATGTTGTTATATAGTTTGCTGTTGTTATATATAACTGCTTCGGCTTGTTACTTGCCCAGGTAACAAGCCGAAGCAAATTTTTTTTATCGAATTTAATTTTATTAATTTAAAGACTAATAAAATCAAAATAAAAACATTGCCTCGTATAAAAATTTAAGTTAAAGAAATACATTAAAGTTCAGAAAATTAAGGAAAAAGTCGTAGAAAGATTTGAATTATTGCTATTGGTTGAGAGAATATCGGAGCTATTCTCTGATTGGCTAGTCAGTTTAGGTGACTAGCCAATCAGGGAGCGGCTTCTTGCGCTGACGAAGAACCAGAGATGGACATTGTTGTGCTCTCCTGATATCTGCACGGGTATAAATACTAATACCGCAGGTGCGCTTCATGGCAGGGTGGGAAGAAGGCAAGCAGTTTTAGGAAGGTTGCCACAATTTAAAGGATTAAAAAAGAAATTTTCTGATTTATAAATTCTCTTTATTTAATGTATCTAATGTCACTATAGGTCCCGTTTTTAGGTAGCTTGCCCCGTTGTCTCCAAGTACAGCTTAGGGATGCCAAAAAGTCTTGTTTTTAGATAGAGAGCAATCCATGATTATTTATTCTCGTCTATTTTCATTTCTGTTCTTTTTTTAATAATAAACAAAAACAACGAAGAAAGATGCGTTTTCTAGAATATACATATTGTTAGCAAATGTCTCGTTTAGAGGGAAAAAATAAATGGTAACGTAAATATGTTCCCTGGGACTAAATGATTACCATAGTAACAGTAGTTACCACTTTAAAACGATTAACGTTGGTTGCGTTTTGAAATAAAATTTAAGTTCAACTTTTATAAATTAATATTTTGCATAATTTCGTGAAGTTTTAAAAGTTATTATTCATATTTGAATCAAGCTACTATCAAAGTCGTGATGTAAGTTTAAAACTCGTAAACTTGATATTTAATGAACAATTTCTAAAATGTATACGTTTAACTGAAAAAAATTGTTTTAATAATATTATTCGTGTTTTACAACAACAACAACAACAAAAAAGCATGTTTTTCCACTTTCCTTTTTTTAATATGTAATCGCTGAAACTATTTTTATAACTGTTTTAATTTTTCAGCTTTCTAAAAGTTATTTTCAAAACTTGCAGGAAAAAAGACATAATTTTTTTTTTAACTTCTTGGATACAATTTATTGTACTTGAAAAAATACAGTCACATAAAATTGAAAAGAAAAATTAGAAATTTATATGACATTCTTCAGAAAGATACACATCTTTGATACTTGCAGAAGGAAGACTAATTTAAATAAATCTAAAAATCAGCGCAGAAATTAGAAAAAATTGCAACAGTTTTTAGCAATAATCGCATTCAAATTTTCTCTGTTTTAGAAAACAGAAATTTTAATAATAAGGCTTCACTAAACGGATTGATTATTGTCTTTTCTTCTGAGACCATGTGGCAAAAAAATAAATGTTTATTAGAAACTGCTTTTTTTTTGTATATGTATTAAATTGTATATAAGTATTTAATTCACTGTAAACATACGAAGTTACTGTTTTTTTCTTAATTCTGTATCATCTCTAAGTTACTTTTTAAAGCTTTTTAAGCTAAAACTATCTGACTTAAACATTTACATTAAACTACTTATTGTTATCAATAAAGGAGAAAAGAATGTTATATTACTATTGAAAATGGAATTTATTCCATGTATTCAAAATAATGCTCAAAAAGATTGCAACATTAAAAACTATCAGGGATTAATATAAAAGTTTCTTGCTATGTTTATTGTTCGAATCAAAATCGAATATGAAAAAGAGCAAAGCAAAGTTTTATTTACATTTAAAAAATGAAAAAAAAAAAAAAAAAATTCTAGTTAATATAAATCTAAAATTTATGCTAAAATTATAAATATTTTTCATAATAATATAAATGTGGACAAATAAATATTATATGTAACCTACGTTCAAAAGAAAAAAAAATTAAGTATAAATGTATTTTTATATTCGAATGGACAATTCAAAAAACTTTTCTTCCGAAAAATCATATTCTTCAAGATCGTGCTGCAAAAACATTATTTCATTATTCATTTCTAGATGTCTCTGGGAAATATATTATAAGGTCCCCCCCCCTTTTTTTTTTTGGTTCGGTAAAGTTTTCTATTTACAATCATATTTACTACAATTTATATAAAAAATTCATAACTAAGAAAAAAAGATTAACTGATTCCAAAGATTAGTTACCTTCTTCAATTAGAAAAACAATTCTACATAACATCTAGTAATCTATTTTAAAACAAGGCATTAAAATGTAAATACAAAATGAGTTATGCTTCCTTCCATTTTTATTTGATTGTTATTTTTCAGCATGTTCCTATTTATTTATTTTTAACGAATGGTAAAAGATAAAAAAAAAAATGACAATTTTTTTTTCATTTCACAGTTTTTTAAATAATGAAATTAAAATAAAAGTAGAATGATTTTATTTTCTTCAATCTTTACGCAACATAAAAAAAATAAACTTGTTCCCAAAATCTGACATTTTTTTTTTAAAAAAAAATATGTTTTCAGCGAAAAAAAGAAGCACATTTTTCAAATACTTCTCCTTCTATAAATACTGCATTACAAACAAATTAACTCAATCAACTTATCGTCAAACACATATCGTACCTCTACTTCAAAACAACGAAAGATACACATTCGTAAACAAAATACTCAAAAAGCGAACGATTGTGAAATGAGCTTGTTCTTAAAAACCATATGGCAACATCCTTTGTTTTCAAATAAGGTGTCCGATTCCGTGGAATCATTTTATTTGGTAACTTCTTTCTGGTGAAAACACTTTCTTCTGCGCGTCATTGAAATTCAGTGACCTTGACACATTAATGGCAACTCTTTTTCCGAACTGCCCCGCCGTAAAACTGAAATCAAAAACCATACGGTCAAACCAATCGTAAAACTTCTTCACCAAGCATGAAAACGAAAGCGTTTTTTAAATTCGTCTGCTTGAAAAACGTTTTCGATTTAATCCCATTTCTGTTACTCTCTTACCGAGTCATTTGTCTACATTTTGCAATGAAAAAGTTTGCTTTTTTCAGATTTTTTTTATAAATATAATTAGCTAACAAACGGTGGATGAAAAATTTTATTGTATTCATTTTACGGATATTATTTTTTTTTGTTTTTGCGGTGTTTTAAAACAGTTTTTCCTAAATTTTTGTATGATTTGTGTTTAATGTAAACTATAAAAAATCTCTCTTTGGTGGAACTTCCTATTTATTTTTATAATTCATTTACAATTGCGATTTATGTTGTTTTTATTTGGCTTGGAAACAAAGATTTCTTATTTTCATTACTGTCGATTCCATTATGAAAAAAATAATAATAATAAAAAGAAAATTTTTGTTTCTGCGTTCATTATTTTTGGTTTGTTTAAATAATAAATCGAGATGGAGATTTTTGATGAAAAAAAAAAAATGGAATTTATAACATATAATAAAATAAATGAATATCACTTTAAACTAGAGCAATTTTTTTGTATGTATTAATTTATTTTCATAAATATACACCTGTATAAGGTTAAATAGTTTCTCAAATGGTATCAATTATAGAAGGGAAATAAATGAGAATAAAAATATGATTGCATCTCTTTCACAGGGGAAAAAACATTGCCAGTTTTTTTTCATTCTGGAAGGTGTTTTGTGGTTAAGTTAAGTTCTAAGAATTTTTTTTTTGTTTTACGATGTTAATATTATGGGAAAAGAGCACATAATTCTAATATATTCATTTCATAATAAATAAAAATTTGATGATATCGTGAAAGTTTATCCAAATGTTACTCAACACGTTTGTAATTAAAACTTATTAATGTCATTATAAAATATCCCCCTAGTCTGATTTTTTAAAAGTAATTTACACAAAAAGAACATGGAAAGAAATTGGTAAATTTATTTGTTTTACCTAATAATCCATCTTCATTGAACCCTTATATTCAACTAAACAATTCATTCGAATACACTAATTCATTTAACTATGCGTTTGGCGATTTGTGATCTGTTTTACTCGTTTGGCGTTGGCAGGTAAATTGTTTCGCGAAGCGTAAATGGAGGAAACAATTATTTTATGAAGGCGAAAAGCGTGACGCGGCGACCTCCTTGGCGCTGTGACGTCATGGCGTGACATATTTCCTTCAGATGGCGTTCCGTGTCGGAGCAGACGATTCTCAATCCTTTTGGAAATAACATTTTTTTTTTATCCTTTCTTTGCAGCTGGGAAGGAATTGCTGGCAACAAGCCTATTGTATTGTTGTCGTTATTTATAGCTATTTTAAAGATTTGAAAATGGATGAGTAGATCTTGTGAACATTTTGTGTTGTATTCTTTTAGGAAAAAAAAAAAAAAAGAGAGAGAGAGAGAGAAAGAAAGGGAAGGGAGATTTGTGTGTTTTGGGTTGGGACTAGATTATGTTGAGTTCCATGATAAATTTTTTTTTCCTGTATTTATCATTTGTGAAGGGAATGTATATTTTATCACGGTTTTTTTTTTTATCTGTTTATAATGCTCATAAGAAAGTGAGAAACATTTAATTAAAAGAATAAATTTGAAAATAAAATTTTAAAAATTGAATGAAATTAAGGAAAACGAATTCTGTGGAACAATAGCAAAACATGCTTATCAATTTTTTTTCTTTCAAATAGCTAAAAAAGACTCAGCATTTAACAAATATTTTTTTCCATTAGTATAGTTGTCACTTTTTGATGAAAGCATCCCCATTGCATTGAATATCATTAATTATTTGTGGAATTGGACGAAATATTTATGTTCTTTTTTAAATAATTTCTCAAGAATTCGTTGCTGGAATGAAGCTTTACATACATTCATAATAAAACTGAAATTTATCTTAGTTCGAAAACATTATTTTTAGTTAGTTTTGCTCGTAATTTTTTCTTTTGTGTGCGAGTGTATTTCCATTCAAATAATAAAACATTTTAAAAATATAAACCATGATTAAATATGTAAAGTTCGGAATAATTTAAAAATATACGTGACAGCAGGCTAAATGTTAATCAGTAAATTTTAGAGCAAAATTACAAATATTCACATTATACAGTTTTATAAGAATAAAACTGTAATAAGTATTTGTTATATATTCTTGGAATAATGCTAGCACCGTGTCAACATAAAAATAATCCTATAAACTAAAAAAAAAAAGAATAAAAAAAAGGAATAGATGTCTAACACACCCAAATAAATCAACAGTTTTTTAAGACACTTTTTTTGTGTTTAGCATTACGGGGGCAATTATATTAACTCATTTTCAAAACAATCACTTGAAAAAAAAAGTGTGAAAAGAATTAATGCAAAATAATGTAGTTGAAATACGACATTTTCGGGAACTATGGATAATATATACTTCCAATAAAATATATCAGGAATTTCACACACAGAAAACTATGATATATATGGAAATATAATGATCAGGATTCCATACTTTATGTAACAATTTCTTTTACTTTATTGCAATCCTAATGTTCTGTATGACTCATATAGTACATGACTGATTTCAGTTACATTTTGACAGCAAACAGAACTACAATAAAATTACAATCCACCTTCATTCTTTTTACTCGAAAAAATGCAGTGACAGACTGACACAGTGTTGTAACTCCCACAGAACGGTAAGTCGGGCAACAAACAACTGTTTTCTTCTGAGTCATCCAGACCTTGACTCAAGGGCGTTCAAGACGAAAACTAAGCAAAGCAATAATCTAACCAAGGCAAAATTTTGAAACGATTCTTCCATTCCTCAAACAATGTTTTACATATCAGCTATTTGCCATTTATGCTCTTAAAGAAAAATATTTTTAAGATTCAATGTTTCCGCGTGCATATATATAAATATGAGTATTTGCTTTTTTTTCTATTTCCGTTTCAATAAGAACTTTTTAATGGCTTTTGGAAAAAATTAAAAATCAGCATCTTTATCGCTGAAGACGTCTTAAACACACTCCCAAATACATTAACGAAAGGTCAGAATACATATTTGAGAAGTCCAGTTACAAATCTCTCCTTACACATTATGCGTTCTTCATTCAAAATGGCGGAGAAGATTATTGTTTCAAAGATCGGTTGAGTTTGATTAATTTGTAAGGCTTTCCCATACCCTCCGTTTTGATTTCACGAAGTGAAATGCTATGTCTGTGGAATTTGTAACTGTCTCTCTCACAAACAAACTACTTTTTTTTTTTTTTTATTTCATTGTGAAATAGTACACGTGAAATATTTAAAATAGTAAGGTTTTTGTTTACTTAGTTTATTCTTTTTTGTTGGTACAGTTACCATGGTAGAGCATAACTACAACAATTATAAATCACTGAAACTAATTAGATAAAGTCGCGCGATTGTGTCTTATATAAAGCAATATTGTTCCTGTTAAGTTTTACTCAAATTTGAGCATTTATAAAAACCAAAACAAAACTGGCAATCGCTTTTATTAGCTGCAACCTTTTTAGTTAAAACGCCGCTATTGAAATAAACAAAATATATTCTATACCTTCTCTGTTCTGTCAGTCAAATTTTTTTTATATAATTTCAAATGCATAATAAATTCTAAGTTTCTTAAAAAAACCTCAAAAAAAAAAGTATTTCCCCGTATAAACTTCCGTTTATCTAGACTTAATGCATGATAAGAAAAAGCACAAATTTTCTTTTTTTTTCTGTTGGTTAATTGAAACCCGAACACAGTAAGTAATCCTTCGTTTGACTTTTTATTCAGAGATATCACCTCAAGGTCATTGTTGGCACGTGGATTCTACAGTAGAACAAACGAAACGAGCGAAGGAAAGAGAGGGAGAGAGAAAAAATTATCGCTTGGGAATTCTGTCAGTTCTCTCGTTACGTAACTTTATCGTTCTCGTCCAAGAAGATTGTCAGTTGGGTGTCCAAATTAATTAGGGATTCCAACACGGTGATATCAAATGTTATAATTATATCCCAGTTTAAAATGCGCAAAATCCAGAAAACTTTCTTAAATTTAATTAACTTCCGTAATCGATTTCACAAGAATTGAGTGAGAAACATGACTCCATTGGAATATTGCATTTTCTGAACAAAAAAGAAATGAAGCTAGAATTTTAGAGAAGTATGATGACTTATATAATCGATCATGTCTGATTGCTTGGTATTATAAATAATTTTGATTAATCATTATAGAGTAAATATTGCAGATGAATTGAAGTATTCCGGAATCTGAACATTTTCTCCTGGGTTTTCCTTGTTATTAGAAATTTCTTACATTATGATGGGGGAAAAAGTCAATATTACGTACTAGCCTTCAATCCTTTTATTTATCATGCTAAAAATAACATTCTCTTTAAGAAATTACTGATGTAGTTAATTAGCGAAAAATTCAAGTTTTAGAATATTTTCTTTCTTTTTTTTTAAAAAAAAATCCAAATATTTTACAATCAGTATAGTATTTGCAACGTAATCTATACAACTGTATTAAAACTACATTAATAAGAATATAATTTTTATGAAAAATTAATATTTGTAATCAAATTGATTTTTTAGGCAACTAAGCAATTTTTTTACAAAAAAAAAAAAAAAAAAAAACGAATAAAATATTATACAAAATGAGAATATCTTTACTATTTATTACAGCTATTAATCCATTGAAATTTATTAATTCTTTTAATTTACAAAAAACAATTTTTCATCTGACACGAAACAACAAGAAAAACAAAGCACACTTTTATTGCCCCTAAATTGATTTTTATCATCTCTGGCAATTACAAAAAATCAAAATCATTTTCATCTCGCATCGAAATATGCAAACGCAACCCACCATAAATTTTCAATTCATATCCCGAAAAGCCAAAGACCCCGAACTCCGTTCGCTGAACCTATCTTACTCTCCAAAAGAGACTATTCTCGAAGAATCCTCTCACCTAAACATTATAATCCTCCCTCCCTTCCGATCCTGGGGTGCATGTCCTTGTCTTACAGCTGAGGAAATCGTTTGCGAAACTCATTTTCGAATTCCCTCTTTCAAAACATTTAAAGCCAGTGGTGATAGATGTCTTTTCATCCGCTATTGTTTGTAATCTTTCGTTTTTATATTAGTCATCCGACCTGTTACCATCGGTGTCATGGAATATTTTGCAAGAGAAATTAGTTTTTTTGCTCCTTTTTGGCGACGGTTATGGCGAAATGTTTGCTGAGATTGGCTTGATTTGGTTATTTCGAAAGTTCGGCGATGGATGAACAGTTTGATTGAGTCGTTGTTGACTGTCTGGCGCTTGAGTGTTGTTTTGGCGGTTTTGGCGTTGTTGATTATGGTTACGGAATGTTTGATCGATGTTAAGAGGTGTCACTTTAGCGACTTTTGATACGTTTTTTTCCCCCATAAAACAAATGTTGCTCAATCAAAAATCGACAGAATAGATAAGAAGATGATTTATTTTTTTCAAATTTATGTGACGTCTTACAAACAAAAAAATGCCTGGAATTCTTTATGGAATATTTCATAATTACGTTTTTGATTAAATGATGTGGAATTATATAAAATGCGTAATCCAAATCAGGGATCAGTGCAATAGTAGATGCCAATTTAATAATTCCCGGTTCAAACTATTTAAGAGGAAGTAAATGATCTGTCTCAGGGCATCTTAACCTCTATAGCTTCCAATATTTTGTTAAATGCTCTAATTAATTAAATAGATTAAAAAATTTTGTGTAGGAACATAATTATTCTAAATTGCGAAGATTGTGTAAGCTTATAGATACCCTGTTGCTGTCTTCAAAGTATGAATTTTTTTAAAATTTACAAACAATGTAAAACGTGGTATAATAACGATATGAGTGAAAGGCACGTGACTTGTTTAATCTAGTTCGATTTCTTCTTAACAATTCACAATAGTTTCAGTTTGTGTTCAAACGGATTGGCAACAGTAAAGGAAGAGGGGAATTTCGGGATCCATAAAAACAGTGTGGGGTTCAAAGGCGCTCTTCTGCTTGTGAATATGATTATGAAACATATATTTTATATAAATAATTTTGAATATGGTCACCATATTGAACAGCAATAATAATGTTGAGGAGATCAAAATAAAATGCAACCGTATTTCGACGATTTAAATCCCAATTGCCTACAACAATGGGGGGAAAAATTTAAAGCTCAATAATGTTTAGACTGGATAATTATAAAAAAAAATGATGATACTTTATATGTCTGTGTGTTGTTATTTCTGCAATTCCCCCTCCCCTCATCTTTTAAAGTAAAGTTCATCGTGTTTCGTATAATTCGGTTTAACCGGCCACTTCTTGTACCGGTCGATCAGTTAAAAAGTCTTCTGTTGTAAGTGTGATGGTTAGAATGCTTAATTGAAACTCAAACGTATAAATATTTATTTTTTTAGCCTAAAATTATTTTTTTACTTATAGTATTTTCTGAGTATTGTAAGTTGTTCTGTAATTTGACCAGCCAAGGGGTTGTGAAAAAACTGTTCAGCATGGAGAAACAGTCGAAATTTAGGAATAAACATGCACTTTGCTTATTCGTGTAATTTTAGAAGATATTAAAAAGCACATATATTAAAATACAGTAAAATCATACATATATATCATTTAAAATCAATACATATACAATTTTAACACGTTTCACTAATTCCCCCTTTTTTTTTAAAAAAAAAAAAATGAAAACTCAACTTTGATCTGTTTTTCATTTTCGCTGGTGGAAAAACCGTATCGAATCTGGTCATCCTACTGAATTCTGTGTTTTCTCTCAAAAAATGTATTTAACTTTGTTGTCAGATGCATGACATACTAATCTAATTTGAATTGTGTGATTTCCCGTCTATCAGCCAGTTTAATTTTGTGAGCGTAATGTTAATCCTATGAGATTTCTACTTTCCTCCTCAATTCTAGATTTTTTTTAAATCTGTTTGAATACAATATATTGCATTCGAAAGAGCAAAAAATAAAGAAAGTTTCTGCAGAATCACTTTTTTCTCCATGATATTCAAAAATATTTCTTAAAGACTGGAGAACCCACGAAAGAAAGTAGGAATTCCGCAGGATTAACAATACGTTAACGTAATCAAAATGACTGGTAGACGTCAGCCTTATTATGGACAAGGATTATTTTAACTTATTCAGTTTTCATGTGTTTGATTGTACAATATGTTCAGCAACCGTTGAAAGTGCCTACAATTAAAAACGTGCTTATATTGAAAAATCTTCAACTTACGGTAAAGGCTAGAATAATTGGACATAATCGAAAATATGTCAGTTTTGAAACACGAAAAAGAAACTTATGTAAAAAAAAGAATTTAGTAATAGGATTTAGAAACAATATCCAAACCTTCTACCTCTGGATGTAGAGCAAATTCTACTGGTCATATTAATGAGATTCAGTTGTGATCAGGAATACTGTTGTGTCATGGTTCAAGAGACCAATATACAACATACAAACAGGATAAATATTGAGGAATGCGTTTTCCATTGAATGCAACATGTCAGGACTGTATGAAAATGTTGTTAACTGATGGAGACGATCAACAAAGATATTTTTCCTCGCGTATAATCAAATCGCTAAGCTATATAAAGTTTAAATTATTTTTATATCGTCCTCAAAGCTATTTTTCTCGTAAATGATTAAGAAAAATATTTAATAATGATTTCAATCTTTACTTTTTATTAGACCCTTGTACTGATATCCAAAAATTATTTTCGAATTTTATTTATTTCACTTAGCTGTAAAGAATTCTAAGAAAGTATATCTATTTAAATGAAAAAATGTAGCTATATTACAATTTAATTACTATAGATTAGTTAATCAAACATGTGTTTCTTTTAAATTACGTAAACTAACAAAACTAAAAAATTAGGGCATAATTAGACCTGTGTAACTAAAGTGTATCAATTACGATCATTCCCTTGACTTTTATTAAAAACAGAAATATGAATCCCCACACCTTCCTCAAGGAAAAAAAATAAACAATGAAATTTTCCGATTTAAATAAAATTCATTTTGCAAAGATTATTTGGTATGTTTATCTAATTTTAGGAACCTGAGAGCTATACCTCACAAACTATTGTTTAATATCGTGGGACATAAAGTAAATGAAATCTTAAAATGCTTCCCGTTTCGCATTTATTTATTTATTCATTGTTAAAAATAGAGGGCACTTCTTTGACTCCACATATGTATTAGCTATGAAAATTTGATAAATAGAATGCAATAAAGAAAATTGAATTTGGAAATTGTAAACACACCTGCCACACCAGAAAAAATAATCTACATTTACGTTTTTTCTCAAACTGGTTGATCAGAAAACTGGTACCATTTCTTCAAAATCTACTTCTTCCATAGAGCTGATATTTTCCGCATTATAAGATTAAGTTATTTCCTATTAAGCGAACGCAATCTTTGTCTAAGAAACACTCCCAAATTTTAGGTACCACGCAATATTTGAATACAAATTAAGAAAAATGTGAATCATTAAATTCAAATTTTAAAATCATGAATATACACACACACATGTTCGCATAACAGAATATTAAGATTATAAATAATCTGAAAATTTTTTCAAGTTATAAATGCAGTAGAGTTTCTACAAGATGTATCAAAAGGTAAATATAAACGATTTACTAATGTAATTGCAGCTTTTGATTATTAATGACTCATATATAATTATTTATGGATATATAAATAAGAATTTCTTTACAAAAATAAATATACAGATATCTCAATACTAAAAATTTGTCTTCCATTATTTTTAGTTAAAAAAAAAGTGAGGATTATTTGACATAAAATAAACGAATTTTACTTCGTCGACGATGTTTCCGTTACTTTAAAAGAACCTATAAACGCGTTGTCCTTAAGCTTTCTCTTTGTGAATGATTTTTCCCTTTACATACAATTTATTTAATGTTTTTCCCTATATATACAATTTATTTTACATAATTCACGTAATTTTATCATTGAGTAAAAAGATTTATGTATTTTCATCCGCCCCGAATGGATAATACATGAAATTTTGCAAGACATGACCAACGACCTTGAGAGTGATGCCCTTCTCCTCGAAAACATTTCGGGGCCCACCCCAATCACAAATGATTGATACACTACAAAGAAACAACACGCATTTCGACCCTCATCGATTTCTTTATCCCGTCTGTAACAACAAGTCATCGTATTTAAACCCTCCAAAATCACTGTCATATCATTCTCATTCAACAAATGTGACAAATTCCATTCTAGATATATTGGCCCAGAAGAAAAATGTCTCTTTCTTCGTAAATAATATAATAAGAGAATTCTGGGAAAAAGAAAGGGATATTTTCCCTTTGTTTCCTTGGATACTTCTTTTCCGAAGGTCTTTCTTCACCCTTCCTTTTTCTCTTTTTCTTCCCTCCCCCTCCACTTTTCTCTGTCACTTGATCTGACAGAAAATTCTACCCGCTTACTCATGCATATAGCTACGAATCCTTTTTCATTCACAGTTTTTTTCATTTTTTTGTCTTTTTCAAAGCACTCTTAAGATTGGGATTGTGGTTTTTGTTTTAAGTGTTTATTGGATTGTTTTTTTTTTCTTTGTTTGTTTTGAATTATAAGCTTGGCAAGTGTATAAATGCTAAGCAGTTTCCTTCCCCTTCTTTTTCTTTCTTTCGTTTTTTTTTTTGTAGTTATTGAAATGAAAAATAAATTTGCTACAATGAGGTGTTTTAAAGTCGGTTTGGATGGCAAGAGAAATGTTACTCGTTTTTAAGGGAATTGATTGTTGTTAACTTTAAAGGAATTTAAAAAAAATTGTGTATTAAAATGTTAATTAAAAAAAGGAGCATACCAAATAATAAATAGTGCAGGCTACTATCGTATTTCATATTAATTGAGTACTTTTATTTAATTTAATCTCTGTGAAGGAAAAAAAAATCTTTTCCGGGAGAATAAACACATAGTAAAACTGAGATGATTTTAATGTAAATAATATTATTTAATTTTTAAACTATTACGTTAGAAAAAAAATGCAGTAATCGAGAAAGTATGTAATGGTGGTAATTAATATTTATGACAGTTTAATAAAGACACAAAAAACTGCAACAATCAAGATAAACATATTTAGAATAAAGGGAAATCAATTTCCAAAAGAAATGCGATTTTTTTTAAAAAAATTTCATAACTATTGATTAGCAATGAATTTTGTTCCAATATAAATAAACTAAAAAATAATTAAAATGTTATAAACATCTTTCTTATTCTAAATATGCTTAAAGCAGAATACTTAAAATTTTTCTTTGAGAAATATCAAGCAAACTTGTTTTTATCACGTGATATAATTAATATTTAAAGAATTCTATTTTATCTGATTTATTTAACATAAAAATTACTTTTCAAGAAAATGTTAATTCGTTTAAAAGACAACAGAATGTCAAAAATAATGATAATAACTTTCCCATGAATTTGTTCTGTAAAAATGTCTATTACGAGAGGTAATTCAAATAAAAATAATCATCCAACAACAATTATTTTTTTATTTTCTTTTGTATCATAAATATTTTGATTATTAAAACTTTTTCAATATATCATCTCTAATTTTTATTCCTCTTAGTTTCCTATTCTTTTCTTCCAATGCAAATATTTATACTTAAACGCATTTTGCGTTTAAACACAAAAATTATCATTAGAGAGACATCCTTTTAACAAGAGTGGAAAAGAAAGAAAGAAAGAAAAAACAGAGAGACAACCTTTTAATAGGATGGGGAAAAACAGAATGAAAAACTTAATTTGATCTCCAATCAATTTTAAAAAGGGATGAAGAAAAACCTCAAACTTACACTTCTAATTTTTAAAATCAATGCAATTAATTTCCCACCAACAGAAATCTTGATATAATTCACTAAACCCCAACCACCAAACGATAATTAACACCTCGACACACACTCCAAAAAAACCCAATTCCTTCTTTTCTAATTTCATTATAAGCTAGACACAAAAAATATAAAAAGAATCGGCAGACGATATTTTCTCTCTCTTTCTCTGCTCGTGTGAATGTAATTGTCATCGATTACAATTCACCAAGTGGCAACTCAAAAATCCGTCCGTTATTAGCGGCGCCTCCTATCGGAGCCATCAGGTACCTGACCTAAGAGTCACTGACCTTGAATTGCAAGGTCATCTCCTACTTTTTGTGATCTTGTTGCATCTATGTTTTCTCCCCAGCTATTCAAATGAAAATATTCCACCTTTGCGAAGCGCTATTTATTCGATTCCTTATTTTATTCATTTTTTTTTTCTCCCTCGCTCGCGCTTCATTAGAAAATCCGTGAGGTTGAATTGTGTTGTCATTTTTTCGGCCATTGTAGTTTTAGGGTTGAAAGTTGAGTGCGCTTTTATTGTCAATGTGTTTAGTTTTTGGTTCTTCGTCTTGTGGAATACTTAGCCTCAGGGCCAAAATCGTTTGCTCGGAATTGATTTCGAAGGGATGGTGCGGATTTTTTAAATGAGTTCAACGCTTTATGGGGTTATTTTTAAGCAGTTGCAAGTTTCGTTCGCGTTGGAAAAGTTTTGCTCTATGAATCGGTGAGGTAATTTTATGCATGAGTGATTGTTTGGTTTGTGTTTGGCTTTATTTATTGTTTGGCGCGCAGCGCTGGTTCTTCCTTGGGTGTGTTCTGGAGGTAAAGTTAAGTGTTGGTGAAATTCTTACATAGGGATTGTAAAATTCATTCGCGGGATTTTTTTTTTAAAGTCATTGATCATTTTTTTTTCCAAATGAATTATAAATCTACATTTATAAATGCGTTTCAGAAAGAAAAAATGTAAATGAGGTTTCCTCCTCAAAAACATGAAGCAAAAGTGCTCCTTTTTTATTTTAATTATGCACAAGAATTTTTCTCATTTATCCTACATCAAAAGTCTGTTTTGATGTTACATTTCTTTGATTTGAAAGGTTTCTTGTTTATTTCTGTCTTGCTCAAACATGATATGGTATGGAAATTTGGAGAATATAAAACAAATTTAAATGTCGTCCTTTTATAAGACCTTGGTTCAGTAATAAGTTTCATAGTTGCACAGCTAATTATTTATCAGAAAGCCTTTATGCAACTTTGATTAAACTGGATCAAATTAATGCAAGCAATTGACTTCTTCATGGGTATCAAACAAGTAAAGATGGTAAAGTTGTTTCCGTGAGTTGCGGCTTTGCTTTACTATATTCCACACCCCAACAATATATGTGAATTCGAATCTTTATCCTTTCAGGATGGTTGTCACATATACGTGCCAGCATAAAACGCACTCTGCTCCTAACTGGCAAGCCGACGTGACAGCCTTTTGATGTTCACCTTCGACTGTCACACATACGTGCCAGGGAAATGGAACATCTTAAAAACTAATATTTTGGAAGCAAAAGATGGCATTATATATCAATGGAATTTGAGATATATGTAAATTGAACCTTTTACTCAAATCGAGACAAAGATGACTCATATGTATTGGATTGTACGACATTGTTTAAAAGACCTGTTCTCGACTCGCCAGCTTCCTGTCGTCTCTTTAAATGAACACGTGGTATTTGTTGATAGTTGACTTAGATAGAGCATTGGATGTTTGAGTTAACAGTCCATTTCTTACCAAGAATTTGTCCTTGTATATGTGATTTTTTTTTTTATTTTGACCCAGCGTGTGACGCTGTTATCTGATATATAGAAAGGTGAGTTTTTAGACGTGTCTGTGTGTGAGTTGATGAGGTGATTAGGGTGTCTTTAATAACATCGATAGTAAAAACTTTGATGCACACACATAACAATTGCTCTTCTAATGGCAATGTGACTCCAGAAGTGAGCTTACTCTAAAATGAATCTCTACAAAATAAAAAGAATTCAATTCAATGAAAAAAAAATATGTTAACAAAACATATGTGTATTAATATACAGTAGTACCTCCTAGTAAGGGATACCCACCGTACTAGACATTCTGTCTTTTAAGTAGAGGTGTCCCTTAATAAGAGGTAAGTCGAGTTCCACTCAAAGGGATCACCGTAATTGTCGCATAAACGGAGGTATCCCTTATAAGAGATGCTATATATATATATATATATAACATATATATGACGATGACGAAATCATATTTGCTCAAAAATGAATACAATACATATAGTATGGAATCATATAAAAAAGGCTTTATTAAACTCATAGTATCGTTACATATGATTGTCTGTCCAAGAGGAAGAACAACAAGTAGATGTTCCTCAGTATGGGATATGCCCTCCCCTTACTGCAATGGTTGCTCCGCACAGTCTCTCCGTACCCAGCACCAGATAGTCCATCAGTTCTTGAGGTAGGAGTGCGCAATCCTCAATCAGCATCTGTTTCAGTTGTTGGATGTTCCCCGGAGGCTGTAATCGTGCCTCAAGGCGTCTCCCTAAAGCATCCCACACATGTTCTATGGGATTTAAATCAGGGGAGAACGCTGGCCAATCCATTCTAGTGATATCTTCAATTTCCAGCTGCTGCTGAGCATCAGCAGACCGGTGTGACTGTGCATTAAAGAACACACTTACACTTGCAGCGAATATCTTTTTGAGCCTCCTTTCTTCCTTTTATTGCAGTCTTGAGCTGCGCGCGCCAACAGTACGCGTTTTGCGTACACTCAAGTCGCCTATGACGTTTTATTCTTGACATTTGCATACGCATCACCTTTCTACAGAATTGCGTGTTCATTGTACTGATCGCAATAGCCCTTTTTCTGCAATTTCATGGCTATCTGCTTAAAATTTACATTGTTGCTTAAGTTACACCAGTATATGTAAAGCATATATCGCATATACTCGTATACTCTACAGAACATAGTTCAATAATGCGTTCATTTTCCCATCATTTCGGGGATTTAGGATGAGTTGCAAAAACTCTGCGAACCTGGGGAGAAACTCTCGCAAGAGACAACGGGACTCAGTTGGACGCGAGCGTTGGCGCCTGCCGTCGAGAAAGGGTTACTGAAGGTTCATTTCGTTACGTTAAATCAGTTCATATTATTCTGTGTAGCATTTCTTCCTGAATCGGGTCTGAATTCGCAGTTGGTGACTGCTATTTTGACGTATGACCAATTGATAACAGAAATATGGATTATAATAGTATTTTATAGTTATTATATACGAGATAAATTATCGAATCAACAAGATATCCGACACCCACAAAACAATTTGTTGACGATTTTTAGACCTTTTAAAAAACTGATTTGCAATGGTGTAGAAAACATTTATTATATTAACTCCCAAATGAATGAAATAAAAAATTTATATCGCAGCAATTGTACAGAACAAGCTTAATTATATTAAAACTATATAAAAATAAAATCATCATTGCTTTGTAAAATAAACCAAATCATATGAATATTGTGTACATTTCAATAAAAGTGCTTAAAAAAATTTACTCAAAGGAAACCCAAAATGAAATGAGTCAGATATATTGTAGTAGTACATTTATCGCCACAGCACTAAAAAAAAAGAATTGTTTGGACCTGCTGGGCCACGAAAAAATGCTAAATATTTCAAGTGAAGCATGTGTAATTCATACATCCTGAACAAATTCATTAGACATGAGATACACTTGCTTTCGGTGACGATTACCGAGTTTAAAAACGTATTACAGAAAGTGCTCTTTAATCCAGCATTCCATAGTTTGGCACGCACTCTAATCTGGCTTTTGGTTTGGTTTTATTAAAGGCGCACTGAGAAACAACACGAGGGCTATTGGTGGCGAACCTCGTAATTCTGAACCTCGGTCAAATGACGAGGACGACACCTGAGAACTCTAATCATCGATCGAGCCGGACGCTAATGGAGTTTTTTCGTGTGGATACGGGAGCTTGTTGACCTTGACCACCAGGTCGCGACTATAGAGCTGCTCGCATTTTCGTTCAACATAACTGTCAGTTTTGATTTAAATACTATGTTTCTTGTTTTCTAACGGGTTACATATTACGTTTGCGAAATATTATTAGTTCTTACAGTATACTGTACGGCAAAATGTTCCCGAAGTTCATAAAGTGTTCAAGCACCAATAAAACAAAAAAAAAAAGTGTAAGCATGTAACTAGAGAAGCGCGTCATAGATTGTTTTAATTATCGCTGCATTGGACTAATTTCTCTGTAGAGCTGTTTTTTATATCAATGCGAGATGACAGCCTTACAGAACAATTTAACGTTCAATGTTTGAATTTAGTTTTGATGCTGCTAAAATGACGAATTACTTTGTCATGTATGTAAATCCTCTACATAGGTACAGAATATGCGTTAACATATTAAATATGTATTTTTATCGTTTAAAATTTTATCTAGAGTGACTTACCTTGGATATATCCGTTAATTTTATATCGCCGTTATATTATTACGATTATATTATTGCAAATCCATATACAATGATTTAATAACATTAAGACTGTAAATTAAGCTTTAAAACAATTCGTGAACATTCGCAATTTTATGGCTCAAATTAAAGAATAAATTTAGCTTATTATTAAATACTAGTGATTAAATTACATAACCAATCTGTTAATCAATATTTGAAATTAAATAAATTGCTTCTGCTTAAATTAATTTCTCATTTACACTTCAGTTTATGACCATACTTCGCGTTGAGGTAAAATATTACATATTTCAATTATGCGAAAGAAATACCTGAATATTTGTGGCAAGAAAATAAACAGTATTCTATCGATTTACAGCCCCAAGCACTCCTATTAATAGGTCATTTGACTAACATGTTGCGAGCGTACCCATGGTGTAGTGGTTATCACATCTGCCTAACACGCAGAAGGTCCCAGGTTCGAAACCTGGTGGGTACATGTGTTTCGTTTTTTAACCTTGGTGCAGAGATTTACTTCCTGATTGAACGCCTAAGTATGATCTGATTTTCCTCGACCCCAGAAAAGCTGATAGTTAAGTTTTTTTTATCTAACAATTTGTCCAAATTTAACTTCAGAGTAAAATTCAGAATAAAAGTTCAGAGTAAAATTTTTAAAGCTGTTTCTCTTTAATTTTTACTCTGTTATCCGACTCAAGTAAAAATAACATCTTAGGGTACTACGGAAGAAAAGCACCGTGAACTCTGATTTTCTGCTCTGACTTAAAATAAAGGTCCAGGTGGACTAAGAGCTCATTTTTGTCACATCAACCGGTTGTAATTCAAATTTATCCTTTTCAATACTATTTTCATTCAAGCATAATCCAAAAATTGTGCTTAAAACACCAAAAATCAATCTATGTATGTATGAATAATTATTGTACATAAAGTAAAAAATCCATAATACGTCATCCATTCTACGTACTGATAATAAAAATCCAACTTGAGAAATTATGTAACATTGCTCTATTAATATTACGTAATCCCTTTATTTACTATTTTCTAACTCATTTCTTAAGGTCATAAGAGTGGATGATCATAAGACTAGAATAATGATTTGTAATAAGTTGCATTCAATATAATATAGCTATAATAGAAAAATATAATATAATAATAATATAATATGATAATAATGATAAATATAATAATAATATAATATAATAATAATGATAAATATAATAATAATATATGTCCTTATGATATGTTTATGATATGTTGTTGTTGTTGATTGTTGTTGTTGATGTTGATATGCTCCACGATTCGATAATAATAATATGGTAATGGCCGTAATATGTTGATGTTGGTTGATGTTGATGTTGATATGTTGTTGTTTGTTGATAAATAATAAATAAATAATAAATTTAATATGTTGTTGTTGTTAAACGATATGGCGATGTTGCTGCCGGCGCGCGCAACCATCCCATCCGATCGATCTGATATCCA
>BMAW01129202.1:0-111010 GCA_019974015.1 Nephila pilipes | reverse complement strand
TTTTGTAACTCTTCATTGTGATTAATTTTTCCCTTGATGAAAATTTTTGACTTTCTGGCACTGAGGCAAAAAAAATTTCCATTGTTGTTCCTTTGTATTATCATCTGGAGGTTTTAGAAAATTTGTAACATTCTATTTCAAAATAATTTGTGTGTGTCTGATGGTTTTCTCTTACAAAATTTCTATGTAGCTGTTCACAATATTTTCTTTTTTTTTTACTCAGATTCTTCAAGTATGTTTCTTATCGATCAAATGATTAAGAATTTAAATGTATGTGTATTTTAGTTACGAATAATTTTAAATGATGAGCAGAATTTTCTCTTTAAGACTTCCAGAAAACTAATTACAAATAAATAAATAAAATACTTTTTCTTGAGTTTTTTTATAAATTTTTCTCACTCGTAAATCCCACATTTTGATAAAATCTTGTAATTTCTCTTGATGATCTCTGATAATTTACATTATCAGAGATCATTTTATTTATTTATAAACAAGGTTGTATAATAAATTTCGAATTTTACTGAGGAGCAAAATAATTAAATCTCTTAGCTCAATTTCGTTCAGTAAAATTATATTTTTGACCAAGAAATTAAGAGAAAGGAAGTACTTCTACATGCATTCTTGGTTTTATTCCAACGTACCTTAACTGCTATTTGTTACCGATTTTACATGTCCCTGTCTGGAATTTTTTAATAAGAAATTTTCTTTAGATGTAAAGTTGGTGAATTTCAGACTTATGTCAAAATCTACATAAAATTTCTTGTTGCTAATTTACTCAATCATTTTTGAAAAATCCGATATTTCTCAATATTTTACATTTGAAAAGTTGTTCTTACTGGAACATTTCATTTCTAAACAATGGCACCTGTCAAACAGTAACTAATATAACTATTCAAAATTAAACATAATATGATTTAATTTTGAAATTCTAAAATTGAAAATTTAAAAACAAGAACCTATTAAGTAACTGAAAGAAAAAGCCCAATGAAAGAAATGCAAAATTTAGAACAATGAAAATAATGTAATTAATACAGTTCTCGTACTTTGGAATGGAATAATGCGTATTTATATTGTTATTGCTGATCAAACCATCAAGCTTCAGAGAATTACATTATAGTAAAATATTGTAACAAACCGAAAATCAGCTAATTGAGAAAATCAATCATAGAAAAGAGAAGAAAGTAAACACAGTTCCAATATAATAAAAGTCAAATAAACAGCAGACAGCAAAAATATAAATAAATAAATATCTATAAAACTGTAAAACCAAAAAATCTAAAAAAGATCGTATTTGACAAAAATAAATAAATAAATAAAAATAAAAATCTAAAAACTATTTAATTAAACTAAAACATAGCACTCACAAAAAATAAAATATAAAAATTATCAAAGACGCGCCATATAAATAGTGTACAAACTTTTAAAGACAACTATCATCAGCTGAAATTAATAATTATAAAGCCATATAAACTATTTAAACAAAAAGCAAATATATAATAAAACAATCATTACTATAACCAAATATTTTGAGAATAATTAAAACATTACAATATACTTACTAAGCCAACCACTACTCTCCATAAAAGAATTCATTGCCTAAGTAAACACAGCTGGATTGATTTTAAAAAAATCATATCAAGAACAAGATTTTTTTTTTCTTTTTACAAATAAGATTAATAACCAAAAATAAAATATTTAACAGACTTTTTTTTTTAATGAGTGAAGTCCAGGATACTCAATAAAAATCAAAAGAAATGTGAAGACAAAAAGTAAAACGTAACGAAGAAGCAAACCCATAATCCTAGAAGGCAGAATATGGGCTGAATAACAATACAAAGAAAAGAACGGGAGATCAGAAATGAATAAAAACCTAACTAAATTCTGCAAACTAATTTTTTATTCTAAGTCAATCGAAAAAGAATAATTAAATTTTTTTTTTTTAAATTTTATTACAAATATAGGAATAAATATAACTAACAAAATAAATTTGATGCTTTGTTTTTAACACATTCAATAATAATATATTTAATGTCAAAGAAATTTCAAGCAAAATTTTGTTTCTTAAAAGCTTGTCAGAATAGTTTCTGGACAGATATAATAAATACTGTTGAAAATAAATTCAGATAATTGTTAAAGTTGGTTGGTTTTATTAACGTCACTCTTATAGCAACACGAAGGCTATTGGCGACGGACCTCGTAATTTTGAACCTCAGTAAAATGACGATGACGATACCTGAGTTGGAACCTTTCTCTCCAAACTTCCACACCACACCTTCAGAAGGATTTTGAGCCTCGACAGATATAACAGGCCAATTGAAATGTCCCCGGCCTGACACATAGATGGCACTACTAGAATTAAATCCATATGTTTTTTAGTTAACCCTAACCCTCAAAAGGTGCGTGTATAAATTTGACAGCTGTCGGATCATTAGTTTGTGAATTATAGCATTTTGAGTGAAGCAACTTTTGTTACTGGGAAAAAAATGGATAAAAAGGAATTTCGCGTGTTGATAAAATATTGCTTTTTGAAGGGAAAAAATACAGTTGAAGAAAAAACTTGGCTTGATGCCGAGTTTCCGAACACTGACCCAGGAAAATCAACCATCAAGGATTGGTATGCTTAGTTTAGACGTGGTGAAATGAGCATCGAAGATGGTGAACGCAGTGGACGCCCAAAAGAGGTTGTTACCGACGAAAACATTAAAAAAATCCACAAAATGATTTTGAATGACCGTCAATTGAAATTGAACGAAATAGCAGACACTCTAAAGATATCAACTGAACGTGTACATCATATCATTCACGAATATTTGGGTATGAGAAAGCTTTGTCCAAAGTGGGTGCCGCGCGAGCTCACTTTTGACCAAAAACAACGACGAGTTGATGATTCGGAGCAGTGTTTGAAGAGGATCAAGCGTAATAAACCCGAGTTTATGCGTCGATAGGTGACAATGGATGAAACATGGCTCCATCATTTCACTCCGGAGTCCAATCGACATTTATCCGAGTGGACTGCACACGATGAACCCGCTCCAAAGCGTGGGAAAACGCAACAGTGAGCTGGCAAGGTTATGGCGTCTGTATTTTGGGATGCGCATGGAATAATTTTCATTGACTACCTTGAAAAAGGAAGGACCATCAACAGCGACTATTACATAGCGTTATTGGACCGTTGTGAAGGACGAAATCGCCGAAAAACGGCCGCATTTGAAGAAAAAGAAATTGCTGCTTCACCAAGACAATGCACCGTGTCAGAAGTCAGTGAAAACGATGGCAACAATCCATGAATTGGGTTTCGAATTGCTTCCTCATCCCCGTATTCTCCAGATCTGGCCCCCAGCGACTATTTCCTGTTCTCAGATCTCAAAAGAATGCTCGCTGGGAAGAAATTTTCGTCAAATGAAGAGGTGATCGCCGAAACTGAGGCCTATTTTGAAGCAAAGGACAAATCGTACTACAAAAATGGTATCGAAAAGTTGGAGGGTCGCTATAATCAATGTATCACCCTTGAAGGGCATTGTGTTGAATAAAAAAAAACTAATTTTGCCAAAAAAATGTGTTTTACTATGGTAGGCCGTGGACTTTTCAATTGACCTGTTAAAGTTCATCAGCTTCCCTTAAACGGCAGGTCTTCAGTGGCATCATGGCTCGAACCTTCAATTCGACGAAATCCGCGACCGTGACCAATAGGCTACCGCAGCACTGCTAAACATGGTAACAGCGATCTAATTGGTTGACAGTAAGAAATCAGTGATCTGATTTTCTCTTATATTCGAAATCCATGTACTTTCTACCAAATCAATTGTAAGAATCCCTAAAATAGTTTAATTTCGGCATTCTCAATATTTTTACATCATCATTTCTTCGGATAGGAATTTGGTTCTAATATACCCTTTGATTTTGAAGAAATGTCTAATAAATCTCAAAAAATGGTGCCTTGTAAGAATGGTTCACGGAATCGTAAACTAGACTCATAAATAACTCATTTTATTTTGAAAGAAAGTCTATTTTACGGAGGTTGTTAGCAGAATTAGAAAAGTACGCGAAGGATATTTTAAAAAATGTTTAACAGTTATTCACCGCGGAGCCTTTTTACTAGAAAAACACTTTTTTTTTTGTTATACGTAGAAGTTTATTTAAAACGGGGGGGGGATAAGGTAGGTTAAATTCCCTTAATAACGAAGACACTTTATTGACATCGTAAGACTCTACTACGCATACTGTATATACATAAACGATTATAACTATTATAGGGTCGAAGCCCCACGTTCGTGTGTTGTGGAAGTTTGGAGAGGGAGGTCCCGGATCAAGTGTCTTCGTCACTTGACCGAAATTCAAAACTACGATGTCCGTCGTCGGTAGCCCTCGAGTTGTTTCTCAGTGTGAAGCTAATAAGTAAGCGTATAATTATTTTGTTCATGAAAAGGTAGCTAATTTCTTATTAACACGAGGGTTGTTCAAAAAGTACCCATGTTAGGTTTGAGAAATAAGGCATTAGAAATGCAATGGTGTAGCTATAGTATTGTCTAGTGATTGTATTAAGCTTTTCTAAAAACTCCATAAGTATAACACCCAATGCAACCCAAAAAATCACCGACATAACTTTTCCGCACATCGAGACCGTCTTCGACTTTTTTGGACCAAATTCACCTGATGCCATTGATTTAATTATTGCTTAATTGCAGGTGTATAATAATGATATCTGGTCTCACTGACGGTGACAACTCGATGCAAGATGACGACGGTAACTCAACACGGCAACAATGGAATTTTGTTTTGATAGGAAATGGTGAAAAGCAAACCTATGAATCAGTGTTAAATTTGTTCAGGCATCGTTTAACACAAATGGCAGCGCACAATGGTAACACCAAATTGCTTTGGCAACGCTATCTGTTGTCGAAAGTAAACATTTTTTTATTCACCCTCGTATTACTTCAATATAAATAAATCCATTTTAGTATGCAGAAATGTCATGCCAAGTTTTTTAACGATTATGAAAGCACTTCTTTACATATCTGCTCGTGCAATCCTTTAAAACCTTACGTATTTTATGGGTTACAGTTGTAGGTTAATTTATATAGTCGGAAGAAAAATAGGGAGAGGGGGGAAAAGAAAAAAAAATTAAACTTAACTTGGTGGGGGGGAGGAGGGCTGAAAAAATTTCTTCACAAAAAAAAGGGGGTCAATAAGTCGCTAAATAGTTTGATCAACTTAATACTGAAAAGATGGTTAACTGCTTAACCATCAAACGAACAATACAATATTCTTCCACGCAAAGTAATACTTAAATAGGTCATCGACTTTGTGGTCCCGTACCAGAAGCTTATAAACGAATGCCCTAAACGTGGTAAGAAAATTCTATTTTTATTCCCTCCTTTCTTCTCCGCCGAAAGGGAAAGGGGTGACTCCACCCCTTCAGAGGGGGTGGCCGAGGGTTGGATGACCTGCTAACAGCTGGTATGGGGATGAAAAGGGTTCGGTTCCGCTATCGTCTGTCGGGAGGGAAGGGAAACGGAACCGGCTCGCTTTCACTAGGAATAGAAATTTAAATTTCTCTCTTTTTTTTTTCTAGCAGACGACAATAATAATAATAAAAAAGAAAACGAGTGTCACTCAGGTGCATAAATTTTCGTTGTAAAGTATTCTCCAAAGTTATAAGCGGATCTAAAGAGTTTCTTTCTAAAAAGGTCACAAGTTCTTTTAGTAATGAAATTTTTTTTCCGATGTATTAAATACTGCTTGTGGTGAATTTACCGTTTCAGAGATCCGCGTATTTCTAAGAGAGTTAAAAAAAATCGGATTGTGTTGATCAGGATTCGATAGTTGTACAGTTCTGGTTCCAAAAAAGAATAGAAAATTTCACTATAATAAATTCATTTACAGAGAATCATTTTTATTTATATATATATTTTTTTTTTGAGAATAAATAAAAAAAAAAATTTCTTCTTTATTAATTTTTTTTTCAAAAATAATTAAATGAAAATAAATAACTCCAGAGTTCAACAGCGTTATTTATACTCTGCTTTAGAATACAGCAGCTCGCTTTCTTTAAATTAATCGATTGATTGATTGGTTTTATGGGAGTTTTAGAGCAACCAAAGCTATTATATCTTCTTTTAAATTAATATTACATAAGAATCGTATGAAGGGGCTTATTTCATTGTTTATTAACGTCGTACTTTGTACCAGGACGAGGACTATTGGCAAAGGACCTCGTGATTTTAAACAGGATCAAATGATGAAGACAACGCCCCATCTGGCATAACACTCTCCTGGCTTCCCCACCAAGTAAGAAATGAACCTTGACAAATTTAACGTGTATTCAGCCCTTCTACACGATGATCAGGAAGAAACAAGAACGCGAATCCGCGACTCGAAGGAAATATTCGTGAACTTCCGGCCATTACCTCTTGGCTACCGCGGCAGCTTTATGAGAAGGCAGGCATCAAAACAACAATCCTCGATCAGATGACGAGAGCGACATCTGAGTTCACACCATTCCGCATACTTCAACACCACTCCTTGCGAAGCATTTTAGGCTAGCTGTATTTAATAAGAAACTATTCTTGTTATTTCACACAATACTTTTTTTGGAGCTTGAGTTTGAATACCTCATTACAAACCACACTAAAAAAAAATTAAATAAATAAAAGAACAGTACCTGAGTAGAACTAACTTTTTTAACTTCCACATCCCGCCAGCAATACTTTTCACATGGTGTAACATCCCTATTATTCTTGCTGACAGTCTTGGAGAAGAATAGGTATCATTTTTTCTCGAGAATCATTTGGCCAGGTGACTCTTAAAAATTTGAAGAAAAATTTACATTTTGTACATTAAATTCTGTGAACATATTTTTCAAAAATAACTAGGTTTAAATGAGAGTTAAACTTTAAAAATGTAACTTATCCTTTAATTTAATGAAGAAAAATATAATGAATCGTTTAGAAACAAATGTCACGTACACTGCCTGTTTTGATTTACATTTAAGCCTTTTTTTCCCCTGGGGGATGGGGGAGGGAGACTCTCTAGTTTTTTAATACTCATTCAAATTTTCATTATCATAATGTTAAAATGGAGTTGCATGTCTTTCTTCATTGCACTAAATTCAGATTATATATATATATTTCATTCAGGATTATGCATATGCATTTTTGTAATACAGGGGGAAAATTCCTGGAAGTTCTTAAAAGATTGTTTTGTTGGACTAAGTATGATTAAATAAATGTATAATCCTAATTTATTTGCAGTTGTGATTCATTCAGTTAAAACAAACAAAAGGAAAAAATAAAAAACTATATCGTTAATTAGTATTAAATTGTAAAATTTCCTCTTAGGTATAAAAGTATACTGGAATTTTTTTTTAGCATCATGACAAAATGGCATTTTGAATAAACACCATAATAAATAAAATTTAATGATGAATAAAAATTCAAAACTTAAAAAACAACAACAACAAATGATTGATATGTGGTTTATTAAAAAAGAAAAACTTCATTACTCAGTTTTAAAAAATGCAGAGCAATTAAATAAAATCTGGAAATTTCTAAAAGATCATTATCTATTTATTTATTTTATACATAATGATTTTAACAATATTTGTTAACAATTCTTAAACGAAAAAGAAAACTTCGTTTTAAATAAATTGCTCGATAACAACAACTACAATGGGGGGGAAAAAATGACTTTCGAAACATGTTTCGTCTTTATACACTAATTACAGCAAAAATCATCGAAAATGTTTTAAATAACAAAGAAACAAAAGAAAACAGACAAAAAAACTCAACGTCGTTTTTTAAAAAATTCATAAAAGGTCCATAAGGTTAAGCAAACATTTATGCTTGCAATTTAATTTGTTAGAAAATGGGCTTGTGAAACGTTGAGGTGATTGTGTAACAAATTATTTATTTATACAAATGACGATCATTTAAAAAATCTGGTATTTTGATACATAATGCATCTCCAGCTTTAATAATCGACATCTAAACAACAAAGAAAAAATTGTAATAATGGAACATAAGTGATATTAACGTTAGCGATCTTTGTCCGTTATTAGTTTTTCAAAAATTATTTTACCAAACGATTTTTTAAATCATTTTAAATCTTTGTTTACATCGAATTATTATCGAACAGATTATGCATTCTTTTAAATAGGACTTTTATGTTGTTTCCATTGGATTTTAGCTAAGAATAAATGATTGAATATTACCATTTATTAAAGAAATGGAATGTTTCAAATTAAAATCACATAAAAATCCCTGTTTACAGGCGAAAAAAAAAAAAAAAAACCACGCAAGAAATTAATTCGACGCTCTTTTATTACATTTGTTGCAGATTTTAAAGAAATTTTGATTGTTGCAAAGACCCAAAAGGGCACATGCCCGATTCCTTCTCAAATTTAATGTCATCGATTATTTTGCTATGTAATGAATGGAACAAATTATCAATACTAAAAATAATAATTTATTCACAGGAATATTCCCTAAATATGCCTAAAAAGGGTGCCAAATATAGAAGAAATTTAGGGACACCTGGAAAAAAATGGACTAGCATTGTTTCAAAAATATGCATAATTTGTTCCTATTTTTTGATCTTTTTTTTTTTTTTTTTTTTTTTTTTTTTTTTGAATTCCTGTCAAAACGTAAATTGGAATAATAAATTAATAGATAAGCTAAATAATTGCTTGTATTCCATTGTGAGTTTAATAGCAATCCATCAAAAACTTGATGAAAAATTTGTATTTCAAAAGAGAAATTTCTTTTATGAAAAGGTAAAAATAATGGCAATATAATGAGAAAATTATAGAAAATTGTTGAAACAATTCGGTTCACTATTTATCAGTTCGATTTTAATAAAATGTTCCTTCGGTCAAAAAAAAAAAAAATGCATTTAAAGAAAATAAAAATCGTCTGTCAAAAGAATCATTATTTCAGAAAATTTATTTCTAGAGACATGAAATAAAAACTTTTAAGTATTTTAAATTCAATTTTTTTTTCTAATTCCAGAAGTTGTACATAAACATGTTCTGCGAAAGAAAATACATTAAGAAAAATAATAAATTTAAGAGATAATTTCTTCGAACAAGAGTAACGAACTTTATTTACGATTCGTTAATGTAACGGCTAGAACAACATCTCTCTTTATATTATGCAACAGGATACTCATAAAATTTATCACTTTCACAATGGACAGACATATTAACTCTGCAGAGAGGAAGAAATAAAATGAATTGGTGGTTTCCTGTACCCATCATTTTTCAAGAAATAAAGAAGAGGAATTGAATCTAGTGTTTGGACAATACGCTCCATAAATTTCTGAAGGAAGTACTCCTTGTTCAACCAAGGTTAAAGATTAAAATTATTTCTAATTCTTTTTTAAAAAAAAAAAAAAAAAAAGAAAAGAAAGTTTTAGTATTCTTTAATTAAGGCTTTTGTAAACTAGGGTTTGAAGATTACGACTCAAAAATGTTCAATTATAATGAGCTATTTCTGGTATTTTTTAGATAATCTCCATGATGATTTAAATTAGTAATTTTTGATTGTTTATTAACGTTGCACCGAAAAGCAACACGATGGCTATTGGTCTCAATTTTAAACCTCAGTCAAGCGACGAGGATGACACCTAAGCTGGCAGTACCTTCTTCAAAATTTTACAACCACTAGGCTACCGTAGCCCTGATTGTATGATTTACGCAGGGGTGTTTACATTTAGTATATTCTATTTTTATTTTATTATTTTTATGTACTGAGACTGAATTCTGTAGAATGTTTACTTTGTACAGCATCCAGATGTCGAGAAATTCCTTCTCCTTCCCTTTTTGTGCGAATGTTATAAATAATTGGTTACTTCTCATAGTTTTCAAATAAATTTATCATTTTATTGCTTTTCTTGAAAATGTTTATAATTAGCTGCTTTGATATTTTTAACAATATGAGGGATTTTCTAGATTGTTCTCTTTTCATGGGTTTGAGTCTTAAATAAACCTACAAAGAAAATATTCTCTTAAATAAACAAAAAATATTTCAATGATATACATTAAAAAATACTTCACACTCAATCTTAGCCATTCATAAAAATATTTTTATTTGAGAGAGAAAAGAGTTATAGAAGATGTGATGGAAAAGTAATGTCTCCCTGACGAAAGCTTTTTAGTTGTTTTACATCATTTTCACAAATGTTATAGTACCAGAAAACTACATACATTTTCTCTATGTAATGTATTATTCACTTTTTGACACAGACCCCATTCCTGTCCCTCTCACCTGCGCCAACACGCGATTAGTCTTTGTCAGGAAACATGAGGGAGAAGTCCGTTGATGATTTCGACATCAAGCTTTGGAAGCAGATTTCACTTCGTCATCAATACGAAAGCGATGTTCCTGAAAGTGCACTTTTATCCTTGGACAGAGGTGAAAAGTACAGGGTCGGGTGCAATGACGCCTCATTGCTTCAATCTCATTCTCCGTGTCATCTTCTTCGGTTCTCAGCGCACAGGCGACACCTGGGAACAGTGCATTACGTAAAAAATACATGTAGGTAAGTAAATAAAAAAGTTATGGCATGGGGCAATGGTGTAGCGACGGTGAATGATATACTGGTTGTAATCCACCCCGTCAGGGAATTTCTGTATATTGAAAATTTAAAACAAAAATTTTTATATCAATTTTTTAAAAACATTTTTCAGAAAAAATAAATATTTGAAATCCCGTTCTCCATATAAACGTTCTTTCTACCCTGAAAAAGAGGAATGAAACTTGTATTTTGAGATACGATTTGAAGCTGGAAAACCCCGCCATGAAACTTTTCTCGTTACGCCCCTCTGTCATGCCTGTCACGGAGGTATTACACTTCAACCAAGCCTCCTAAAAAAAATTGACTATTATGAAGTATATCACTATCTGTAGGACACACTAAAATCAAATCAATCAATAATTACTAATAATAACGATAGATTATTTTTAATGTTATAAAATGTGACAATTTTAGATCCTATTCATTAATTCTAGGCGAAATTAGTTTAGTTTAATTTTTTATTAACGTCGCACTAGAAGCAACACGAGGGCTATTGAAAACGGACCTCGTAATTTTGAACTTCGGTCAGGTGACGAGGACGACACCTGAGCTGGCAACCCTTCTCCTAACTTGTGCATCAGCCCCGGCTACACGGCGGGTCTTTGGCAGCCAAGGATTGAGCCCGCGAGTGAACGAAAACCACCGGTCACGAATCAGAAACCATAACCACTAGGCTACCGCGGCCACAACACTAATCGGAAATAGCCCCAAGAAAGCAATTTAATACCTTTTAAACTCGCGAATATATAATTATTTATATATCAATTACTTACAATACTCTGTTTTTATCCTTAACCGAGAATGGGAATTTTTTTTGTCCTCCATTGAAATACCACTTATTTTATAGGACACCAATATTCGGTATAATTCGATTAATCAAAGAACATGTTCTATTATTTTTAAAAGGAAACACTATACAAACAAATTAAACTCATCTGCAAACGACCCATCCAAAGAGACCATAAATTCTGAACGACTCATATAAAAAGAATTTGCGAACTCGCAAAATATTGACATTGGCAATGGCGTAAAAACATCCTTTTTACGGTTTAACATCTAATTAAACATCCTTGAACTGGTATCGGCGGCCTTTGTTTACAAAGCAGAGGCCAGAGCAATCTGTTTACCAACAGTCTTCACATTGTTTGAAGTAGACGATAAGCTTGTTGAATGTAACAACCAATACTGGTCAACACACTCTGGAGGATCAACAAACGATAACGGAAACCCGAATCGGGATGAAAATACTGCGCCTTTTAGAACCCCCCTCCTCGTCATCCCCGTGTTTATTTTAAACGCAGCCGAGGAAGGTTATGGTGAGTAAGGGAAAAAGAGAATAATGAGTAAAATACACGATGCCATTTCGTTGCTGGAACTTTGTTTTGATTGGTTGCCTTTATTATTTGAAATCTAAATGGATGCGAGTTGCGAGTTCTCAGAAATTTATGCGACCAGAGTTTCTCTACATATCACGAACGTGGATTTGTAGAATTTATTGCTTTTTTTTTTTTTTTGTTAAATTAAGTACGCTAAATACAGAAATGATATCAAGATTTTCCGTCGCACACAGATTTTTTTTTTATATTAATTATCAATAAATGTACTTATCTTTTCCAGAGTTTGCACATGACCTGTTGTATTACTTGAAAGGTAATTTTTAATATATGAAAAAAAACCTATTTAATTAATGTAGTTTTTAATTAATAATTTCTGATGGGAGGATAAATTTTTTATTTTTTGAAGTCGGAACCTCGTAATTTGGACCCTTGCCAATAAAAGTACAGAAAAACCTTGCTAACCTGGATTAATTGGGACTAGAGCCGGTTCGGCATACTGAAAATCCGTGTTAACTAGAGAATGGGGGAAATGAAATGAAATAAAACATGCATAAAATCATTTAAAAATTGAACGAATCGAGAATGATGGTATTAGTTTTATAAACATCACTCTAGGAGCAACACAAGGGCTATTGGCAACGGACCTCGTAATTTTGAACCTCGGTCAAGTGACGAGGATGACTCTGAACTGGCACCTCACTCCCCTAACTTAGAGCCTCGACGGATTTAACGTGCATCAGACCCGTGTGGTGAGCGGGAATGACAGAATAGTCCCACTGTAGCTCGTACATGTCGTAAGAGGCGACTAAAATGGGTACCCAGCGTCTGGGGGTATAGCCGGGCACCCTGCCCCTGGGGATTATATCAGGGGACCTCAGGGACTTGCCTTCTTCAGGTAAGTACCGGCATCATGACTCCGAGGCACCTTAGTGATCTTTTTTCTTTCCCATGGGGTTTACTGTCTTTGGTAAACACGGGTGACGCACTCCCGGGATACCCTAGCAATCCTTCTCTATTTTTGACCCTCTTTCTTGTCAATCACTTTTTATCTTTTTTTCAACTTCACGTTTAGACCACAGTTTAATCTTTATCTGGCTCTTGCGCCAATAAACTTTAGATTCACTCACTTTAACGTGCATCAGCCCCGGCTACACGGCGGGTCTTTAGTGGCTTCAAGGCTCGAACTCATGACTCAACGAAAACCACCGGCGATGTGTCTGCGACCATAAAAGGCTACCGCGACCAAAAAAGCGAGTACGAATCATATATACAGCAGATGAAGATGTCATGTTTTTGAACAATTGAAATGCACTTAAAGTGGTTTCGTTGTATTTTCCGCTTAGACAATGGCACAGTCTGCTATTTGTTACTAGAGATAAGAGATGATGTCATTCAGGTTTTGTTGCCTTTGCACATAATATTTTTAAAGTCTCTTCTCCCCTTTCATTTCAAGCATCCATAGCTGAAGGAACGCTAAAGACCCGCCGTGTAGCCGGGGCTGATGCACGTTAAATCTGTCGGGGCCCAAAGTCCTAACTTGGCGTGGTGTGGAAGTTAGGAGAGGGGTGCTAGCTCTGGTGAGGTCCTCGTCACTTGACCGAGGTTCAAAATTACGAGGTCTGTCGTGTTGCTTCTAGTGCGACTTCAATTAAAACTAAAACTAAAAAAACTAAGCTGTCGGAAGATTATGGCAAAGGAAATAATTTTCTTCAAAATACGTGGATGAAACAAATAAATAGTATGGAAATCTCTCTGCATCCGAGTTAACGTGATCCGACTTAGCATGGTTCTACTGTAAGTTCTTACTTTGACTTTTAATTTTTTTTTAGAAAAGAATATCTAAAAGAATGATAATCGAAACGATTTATCTCTGCAATAAAAACAAATGGAAGGAAAACAGCATTGATAACAATTTGATCGTAACATTCTTGCGTAGTTGCAGGTGTTGCGAGCCATCATAGCTCAGTGGTTAGAGCACTGGTCTTGTAAACCAGGGGTCGTGAGTTCAATCCTCACTGGTGGCTGATACATGATTCTTTTTTTTAGGACACGAAGGGCGTCATATTGATGAATTTCACAGAAAAAGGGAAAACGATCTCTAGACAATACTGAAAAGATTACTAATACTCCATTTTTCATTTTTAACACGCAAGCTTTTTGAGCCTCCTTTCTTAAGTCGTTTTACACATATTTAGAGTTTACTAATATTTACACATATTAGTCGTTTTACATATATTCGAAACTGCAATCATCCCCGTTGGCGAGGAGTTGAAGTTTGGAGACAGAGGTTCTAGCTCAAGTTTCCTCCTCGTCTCTTGAGTAAGACTTAAAATCAAAGTATCGCTTCTAAATATGAAGTTAATAAGCAATCAACCAAGTTAATCTTTAGTTAAATAATTTCTATATGTTATACAAGTAATACCTAGAATTATTAATTATAATTAGTACTGAAAATGAAAACATGTAAGGAACATCTAAAAAATCTGTCTTTAATAGAAACATAAATCAATAGGATAAAGCTATTCTTTCCGTGTCAATGTAAATTTAAAAGATTCATTTTTAGCAATTTTTAAAGTCTGAAAATATCGACGCCATTGTAGGTGTGGATTTATAAGTAATGTGAGCACCCATATTATTTTCATTACCGCTTTTGTTAAAATTGATCATTGAATGAGTGACATTGCTCTGAGAAGCAACACGAGGCGTATACATATTTTGGCGGCAACAACTACATATATTGGCGACGAACCTCATAATTCCGAGCCTTTATCAATTGAAGAGGACGGCACCTAAGCTGGCACCTCCCTTTCCAAACTTCCACGCCACGCCAATAAGGAGACTTGGGATGTAGACAGATCTGAAGTGCGACAGCTTCGCTTCGTGATGGGTGTTTAATAGCACTGAGGTTCGAACCCACGACTCTACGAGAACTGCTCGTCGCGAGTCCGCGACCATGACCAATAGGCTACCCTGGTCGAATTCAGCGTTGAACCTTCAAGCATCCACATCGAAAGAACTTTTGATAATTTTTTTTTTAAATCTTGCTATAAAGATGTAATGTTCAGTTTTAATAAAATAATGCATTCAATAATTCATTTTTTTGTTGAAGGAATCATTTAAATTACAGCTTTAGGGACTCATTTGTAAATACCAAAAATTGCTTAAGTCGTTAAGGGTGAACTTGATAGGTTAAAGAATTATTTTGGCGCACACCGAATGGTCTAAATTATAGATATAAAATTGGTGATCATCAAATTTTACATATCAATAGCTTTGCGAAATAAATGAAGGAAATATCTCCATTATTACATGTTTCTGTTGTTAGTGTTTGATCAGTAAAAAAAAATAAAGCAACATAAAATGCGTGGAAAGTTTTGAGGAATACAATGTAATTATCAAAAAATAAAAAGAATGACATAGCAATTTAATATTGAAAGGAGCTACAGTTGTGGGCTTTAAGTGTAATTTGTTTTTTTTCAAATCATACTACAATTTATAAAATACATAAACCTGTTTTTATTTTATCATTTCACAACTTGTAAAAAAAGGATCTGACATGTTCATTTTATACCATAGCATGTTAGATTATTTTTTAAATGAAGAAAAGTGCACGCGTCACGAACAATCATTTGTCCTCCGCCATAAAATAACCATAAAATACACGTGTATAAATACTCCTGTCAAATGGAAAAAATATAATCTTGACAATACAGCAACGCTTTTATTTTGCAAGGTAATGGAGCCATCATAGCTCAGTGGTTAGAGCACTGGTCTTGTAAACCAGGGGTCGTGAGTTCAATCCTCACTGGTGGCTAATAGGTATTCAATGTTTTTATTCCCATCTTTCCTAAACTATTACATTTTTTACTGTTAACCATTTTATTATTTAAAAGTTTTTGTAATAGATAAAGTTATGTAAAGACAAAATGAACGAAAATAAAATGGCTAATCCGGTTTGCAATTGTCTCTTAACTCCCCTCCCACGTCATATCAAATTCTTAGGCATAATTTGATTTTAATATATATATATATATATATATATATATATATATATATATATATATAAATATTGAAGAAAAATATTTACTCTGCAATCTTACAGGAATCGGTCCTCAAACTTGCGAGCTGTTAGCTATAAGATTAGAGATTTTTCTCGAACTTTCGCGATCCCTATAAATTACTGCATCTTTTTTATTTATGAAATAGATGAACACATATTGCAGCTTTGTTTTAACTAATTCTTGTTTTTGGTGAAATTTAATTGATTTGTATTATCAGTAAAATAAAATCCGGTTTGAAGTCTCTCCAAAAGTTACCTTTCGTTAAATGTACTAGTGACGTGTTATTTGGTTTTTAATTTTTTTATGTGCCCAACTTTTCGTAAAATAGAAACCACAAATATATCTTAACAATCAAGATATGTAAATTTTGTAGCTTCAGGAGATCCAACGAAAGTTTAGTTAGATAACATACTTGGCAAATCAAATTTGCATTCTCGTGTCCAAAGCATTTTACACATTATTCTTCAGCGAGGTAATTTGTAAGAATAATTAATTTCAGTTTGTAGACCCATTTTCAGGTTCCTTATCGCTATGTTTCATACATTCGCGTCACGAATTTCGACTGTCAACACTCCAAGCACGCTAGGGTCTCAAACTTTCCCTCACAAGTTGCTTTCCCTTTTTTTTTTCTTCCTCCTAACACTTTCGAAAAATACACATTACTTGAATTTGCTATGTTTGACATCTCGAAAATTATTTCTTTGTTTTCAGACAGGTTTAATTTTTGACTCCTGTGGTGGCCGAAATAACCAAGTGGTCATAGTTGCGGATTCGTGGGTGGCGTTTTATTTTGTGGAATCGAGGGCTGTAGCCCTGATGTCACAAAGACCTGCCATGTAGTGGGTCTTTAGTGGCATCGTCTGGTCGAGATCCCAAGTCCTCCTGTTAACGTGGTGTGGAAATTTGGAGAGGAAGGTGCCAGCTCTCAGGTGTTGTCCTCGTCACTTGACCATGGTTCAAAATTATGAAGTGCCCGTTGCCAATAGTCTTCGTATCACTTCTAAGTGCGACGTTAAACAACAATCACTATGTCTCGTGGTTAATACACGGCTAATCTCGTGGTCTGCTATACACGGCTCTTGTGTATATTACGTGATATACACATACACGACTGCATGTCTATTCTTTTTCTTTGCTTCAGACAATTTATTCATCTTGGTTTAAAAACTCCTCCGTGACTGAAATTTTTTCCATATACGTACATACACACATATATAAAGAGTGCCCGTTTGTATGTAATTCATATAATCCACAGATTTACTCCAATCTTGATCAAATTTTTCGTACTTGGTCTTGAAAATAAGAGAAAGGTCACCGCTCAAAGAAAAGACTTTGAACCCAAGGTGACTTTGAAAAAATACCCTACGGAGTCAAGAAACTTCTATTTGTAAAAGATAAGAAAAGCCACAGAGCGTATGTTACAAGTTTATTCATAGCTATTAATATATAAATATGGTGAACATAAATCTCCATTAACAATATTGAAGATGCGAGCGATTAAAAATATTTTATTTTCCAAGCCATTAGATAATTAATTTGAATATATTTTAATTCACTCCTCACGTTCCGTAGTACTTTTCATAGCCAGCGGTTCAAATACGCCCTTCCATTTCAAACGATTGAAATTTCCCATTAGACCTGCATACTCTGTGAGTATCAATAAGCAATCACTCTGCTAAGCAGGTATTAACTTGGATGTGTTTCACTTGGCTTGCTCAATGAAACGAAAAAAATTTTGAACGTAAGGTTTGCATATGAAAAATGGGATAAAAATTTTGTTTTCTATCTAAACAAAATCGGCAGTTTTATTTCAGCTATCACTTTGCAATTGAAGAAAAAAATTTAATGATCCTATATGTTGTTCCTCGGGTTCAGGTTTTTGAATGGTTACGGTAGGCTAGAAATCATGGTCACGGACTCGAGGCCGGCGTTTTCGTAGAGTCGTGGTTTCGAGCCTGAATGCCACTAAAGACCTGGCGTGTAGCGAGTCTTCAGTAATTTTTAGTATTAATCAACCTTTTCAGCACGCTTTTACAAATTTTACCCGGGGGGTGGGGGAGCAATTGATCTTCACTCAATTGAAAAAAAAAATACCCCCTTAGATACCATCACTACTTACCAGTGGGTGATTTCGACCCCTTTAGTTTAGTTTTTATTAACGTCGCACTAGAAGCAACACGAGGGCTATTGGCGTCGGACCTCGTAATTTTGAACCACGGTCAAGTGACGAAGACGACACCTGAGCTGGAACCCCCTCTCCTCACATCCACACCACGCCAACGGGAGGACTTTGGGCCCCGAACAGATTTAACGTGCATCAGCCCCGGTTACACGGCGGGTCTTTGGCGGCCAAGGATCGAACCCGCGACTGAGCGAAAACCGCCTGCCACTAGTCCGCGACCTTGACCACTAGGCTACCGCGGCCCTGACCCCTTCGACAATAACTGTTGTAGTGGAATGAACGTTATACGTTCATATTCAAGATATCAATGTAAGTATTTTTATTGTCGCCTCGACACATTTAACATGCATCAGCCGTGGTACACTGTCTTTTGTGGCATCAGGATCCAATTCCACTCCCTGACAGAAATAATACCGGCAGTGAGCTAGCAACCATAACCACTCTACCATCTAGGCACTGCGGTAAACCAACATGCAGCTACGGAGCAACTTAAATCTACGAAAACTTTTTCAATAAAGGCTGTTATTTTATTGAAACTATTCAGTATTATTCCGAAGGATGTAATAGAAAACTTCTGCGCATGTCAAAAAACACGT
The DNA here is from genome assembly GCA_019974015.1 of Nephila pilipes. Lineage (NCBI taxonomy): Eukaryota > Metazoa > Arthropoda > Arachnida > Araneae > Nephilidae > Nephila > Nephila pilipes. Next base: position 92,262 of record BMAW01129202.1, on the reverse strand, counting down.
TCGATTTTAAGTGCAGAAAGAACAACTGTCAGAGCTAACTGACACTTAACACCTTCGCTTCTAACGGCGAATTAATTGAGTAACTAGTTGGGTAGCGCGGTATCGATAATTCTTCATCTCCCCCCAACACGACCGCTGTTAAAAAAAAAAAAAAGCTATGTCTTTTAAATACCCTTAACACCCCTTGCTAGGACACCTAATAACTCTGTATTTGACAACCTGCGTAGGAGTGATACGGCCTTGCGAATCGTGTCATTTGAAGAGTGAAGGACACTTCGGAGACGTTGACCCCACCCGTTTCACCCGAATTCGATATCTGTGCCATTGATGGAGGAGATTATTATTTTTTTTTACCGTCGTTTGCTCCACGTGGAACGGGGAAATGTAACAGGTTTTCTTTAGTTTGGACAAGATAAGATAAATGGTGATAAATATATAAAAAAAAGTCATCGGATATGTAGGGGGAGGGGAAGTTGTGTTGCTTCATGTGATTTTACTTAAGAGGCTGACAGGAGTTATTGGGACCCAGTCAGACAAAGAAAATTTTATATGTTTAAAAAAGGATTCGTTATGCGAGTTCTTTTATCCGAAACAGATAACAGGTACAAAAAGAATTCAGTATTCAAAAATTATGAAACAAAGGAAAAATATTCTACACTGTTTTCATTCCGTTAATGAAAGACTCGTATTTTGAATATGATTTATTTATATTTTATTGATTATCTAATTATTTACACAATAATTAGTAATAATTGTAATTAGAATGAAATTATTTCTTAAAACTATAATAAGTTATAATATTAATTATTAATAAATATTAGAATTTACTATGTTATTTATTAAGCGGTATACATTTATTACATTAGAGAGGAAGAGACGAATTTCTCACATTTTAGCTATTTGATTTCTAAGAATGTTAAACTACACAGATAGCATGTATTGATTTAGAAAATTTTGAATATTAAAAAAAATTTATACCAGACTTTGCGAATAATCATCTTTAACTTTTTGAAATATGTATTAATTACAAAGAAAAAAAAAGGCTGAAAATACACTTAAAATTAATATTTGAACTTTATTTTAATTACTATTATGTGGTTGAGTATAACACAGTTATCAAAAAATGAAATAAAATTTAAAAAAGAAAAACTGAAATTGACAGCTTTGATTGCATAATATGCTTTTCCATTATTTTGTAATTTAAAAAATTGTGTAAATTTTTTATCACCTCGCAGTCTTAAAATAAGGCATCTGACATACACATTTTATACCGAGAATAGAAGATTGGTTTTCAAATAAAGCATCCCAGACGTCCTTTTCCATAAAATAACCATAAACTGCAACTGCATAAATATTGAAAGGAAAGAAGGAAAAAAAAAAGGTAACCTTAACAATTTTAGAAACGATTATCTTTTATCTCAAGTAACAAATGTGCCATCATAGCTCAGTGGTTAGAGCACTGGTCTTGTAAACCAGGGGTCGTGAGTTCAATCCTCACTGGTGGCTTTGCTGTGCTCACTTTTTCTTTCAAGTTACATAATTTCATCTACAAAAAATATGCATTTGTAATCAAGTAGCGAATTATTTAATTTTGAATTTTGTGAAATGACAAGGATGAATACAAGTATGAACTGAGAGACATATTCTCTTTAAACTTCTGTATTATGTTTATTAGTTTGACGTGGTTGAGTGGCCGTGGTAGCCTAGTGGTCATAGTAGCGATCTTACAACCGGTGTTGTTTCCGTCGAGTCCTGGGTTAGAGCCCATGTGCCACTGAGTGAGTGAGTGAATGCAAATTTTAATAGCGCAAGAGCCACAGATATCGCTATGCTGCTCCATACAAGATATAACAGTGGTCTAGACTTGAAGAAAGGATTAAAATTGGTTGACAAGAAAAAGGGTTGAAAATAGAGAAAGATCTCTAGGGTAACCTGGGGATGCTTCACCCGTATTTACCAAAGACAGTAAACCCCATGGGAAAGAAAATGATCACTATAGGGTGCCTCGGGGTCATGATATCCGTACTTACCTGAAGAAGGCAAGTCCCTGAGGTCCCCCGATATAATCCCCAGGGGCAGGGTGCCCATTTGAGTAGCGTCTTACGACATGCATGAGCTACAGTGGGACTATTCTGTCAATCCCAGTCACCACACGGGTCCAGTGGCACCTGGCAGTCACGCCGTGTAGAGGAACTGATGCACGTTAAATCTGTCGAAGTGGCAAGTTCTTTTGTTGGCATGGTGTGGATGTTTGGAGAGGAAGAGGTCAGCTCAGGTGAGGTTCTCATCACTTGAATGAGGATCCAAATTACGAGGTCTGTCGCCAATATCCCTCGTTTTGTTTCTAAGTGCATCGCTTATAAACAATCAACGATGGGCAGAGTTAGGTGCCAGTTCTGGCGTCTATTGTGTCGTCTGACCGTAGTTCAAAATTATGAGGCGTATTTATTTGATGTTAGTGAACCTTAGAATCGGTCAGAAAAAGACGACCGAAAGCGTTCACAAACAAAAGCACGGTTGGAGTGTAACATGTAAAACAATGATTCAATATCCAGCAGGTCAGGGCGAATCACAAAGGAACGTTTTTTTGATTGATATGTTGCTTTTGTGATTCTGTATTAACGTCGCAACGAGAGAAGAAACACGAGGGTTATTGGCGACTGTCATCGTAAATTTGAATCTCAGTCTTGTGACGAGGACGACATCTGAGCTGGCGCTTCTCTCTCCAAACTTCCACATCACGCCAATGGGAGGACTTAGGACCTCAACAGATTAAACGTGCAACAGCCCCGGCTACACGGCAGATCCTTAGTGGCACTGGTCTCGAACCAACGACTCTACGGAAACCGCCGGCAGCGATTCTGTGACTATATTCACTAGGCTACCGTGGCTACAATATGCTGCTTTAACCTTCTCCAAAAGTTAACTATAGTACACTGCATTAATTGCAAGTCGGTCATGAAGGAAAACGGCATACACAAAAACCTGTGAATTCCCTCACCCCCGAAAAAAAAAAAAGGGACAGGAGAGAGAGATAGCTTTTTAAGAAGATAACCAATTTTTTGCTTTTAGTCGAGCATTTTGTGCACTATTTTATACTAGGCCATTTTGTTTCAAGGGTGCTAATGATTAAATAAACGAACATATGAAGAATTAAACGGTGCCTTAAATGATTATTTATGCCAAAAATAACCTATCTCGGTTGCTATGGTAAAATATATAAAAATCATTTATCGTTAACAGAAAAAAAACCCTGATTTATATTTATTCCACCTTCACATATAAAGAATAGCAGTTACACTCCTCGTAATTGAATTAAGGACCACAGTAAAAAAAATTACAAAAATCTCTTTTATTTTAGAGTAAATACAATCAGGGTTACACGCTATTAGTTGAAGTAGAATATTTATGCACGTGGGAAAAAAAATAAGCACGTGGGAAAAATGTATTAATGCACGTGGGGTAAAAAAAAAATCTTATCGCTTACGAATTATAAAAATTGATTATAAATTTTTTTTTCGTACAGCTTGCCTAATATGGATCGAATTTTGAAATGAAAAAATGATGTAAATTAAAATATCTTATTCAATCATTATTAATTTATATTTCTTTTTTCCTCCGTTGGTATTTAATTTGAGTTTTATTGAGTTTTTTTATTATTATTATTCACAAATTAATTAAAAAAAGCAGTTTTAAACATTAAAAAAGAGAAAAAGGAAAAAATTGTACTTGAATTTAGGCTAATGCATGTGTGAATGTGACTGCATGTTCAGTTTGAACTCGAGTAAATATCATCATAAAAATTTCAGAATCTTCATTATGGTAGGGTAAACGGAAGGTCTTGGATCACTAAAACTCAAATACTTTACGAAAATAATGCGTATGCTGCACGCGAATATGAAGTTAAATTTAAACGATACTAATGGACATTTTTAAAATGATATAGGCATTATAACAGGAAACATTTTGAATTCACAACTATAATGGAACGAAATAGACCCAGTAACCCGCTTACGGAAAAGTCATATACCACGCCATGCATACTCAACAAAAAAAGAATCGATTTTTCGATTTGATATAATATCCACATTTAAATAGCGAACGTGTACGCGTTGATAATGCGGTGATTACAAAATCTCCTTCATACATAATGGATATAAAAAAAGATTTCATCTCTCTATTACTTTATTAACAATACAGACTCGTTCACCTAGATTCCAAAGCATTTCGTTTGTCTGGTAGGACGTGTTGCAAAAATGTCTCAAATCGATGCTCTGGATTTATTTGAATTGGAAATATTTGCGGTACACGACTTAATTAAGTAAATTAACGGTTTCGGGAGCGGTTCATATATTTTTTTTAACCTACTCATGGAATGCATACTTAGGTTAAATTATTCTAAATGTTCTGTGACGTTTAATGCACAAGGGTGGTTCAAAAAGTACTCGTTTCGGGAATGAGAAGTGGGGTATAGGGATAGAGAATGGGAACGGGGGCGTTGTTCCTTGATCGTTTTTCACTATTCTAAGAAGTCCATGAGTATGACGCCCTTTACAGCCTTAAAAATTGTCGCCATCATATTTCCGGCCGATGAGACCATCTTTAGAACAAACTCACCGGAAGTAACCAATCGTTTTGATTATTGCTTTGTTTCCGAAGTATATTGATGAATCCAAGTCTCATCGAAAGTGAAAAATGACGATGACAACTCAAGCTTTAATTCGCCAGCAATTTACTGCCAATTCAAAACTTATCTATAAATTAATATCAAATTTGTTTTAGAGCCATTTAGCAGATGGAAGCACACAATCATAACACCATTTTAGCCAAACGAAACATTTATGGATCCTGAGCAGCGATCAAGTGTCAAAAATATTGTTTTGTTTTATTAGTGTCACACTGAGCAAGAACACGAGAGCTATTGGCGATGGACCTCATAATTTTGAACCTCGCTCGAGTGACGAGGATAGCACCTCAGCTGGTACCTCTCTCTCAAAACTTACACACCAAGCCCACGGGAAGGGGATCTCAGTCTTGTAACATGGTGGTCTTTAATGGTATCAAGCTTCAAATCTAAGACTCAACGAGTCCTCGACCATGACCACAAGTGTTGAAGAGGACGTTTGAGCCGATATCTTTCTCTTTTAATGGGTGGCAATAGTCCAACTTTGTTTTTGATGAAGTTCAAATCCAGCTGTTGGTTGAGTCCTGGGGAATATTGGAATGCTATTGTGAAGCATAACGGAATCTGCTTGTCACAAAACAGAATTGGAATTAAAATTCCTTATTTGGAATGATGAGAAAGTTAGGAGAGTCATGGACACGCTCATAAAATGTCTTATCTCTTGAATATATTTCAATATCCCCGTGTCCTCCTCCAATAACTTTCATAAAGTGATACCCGGGATGCGAACGTTCAAGAATGAGAACAATTTGGAAAATGATTAGTAGAGTTGAGTAGATTTTATCCCAGTCAGAGCATCAGGAATCCGAGGGCAGGAAGTAGCAGGCGGAAGAGGTAAAAACGGATTTGTAGGAAGAAGCGGAGAGGCGTGCGTTCATGCTAATCCCCTGGTGTTTGGCCGAGTGCCCGACTGTCTTCATGTTACCAACCCTCTGTCCAACTGAACCTGTCGCAGAACTCCATGGAATCCCGTAGTTTCGCGAATCCAAACAAAAACTTGAGAAGAAAAATATAAAACTCTCACTATAATTGACTGGAGTTTATTAACTAAAAATATAAAGATACGTTTAGTTACCTTTAAAAATTAATCAGCAGCTTTGTGTTCAGGCTGCCGATGTCCGTAGCGCGACGTCAGCAGTGACGTATGAGAGAGACGATTTTTTGATTCTTCAGTCCATGCGTATGCAAAATAAATTCACGCTCGCTGCGCAAGTGACTTCATGCAGAAGCGTACTTAGAAAATAATTTTGGGGGGTGCATATCGTCATTACCATGAAAGAAGCAATTTTATACTTTAGAATTATCACTTGATAAAATGTAAATAATACGCTATATCATTCTTATTTCTCCTATTTAAAACTGTTCAAGTATTGATTTAATTTTATCGAGTCTTAAAAATTAAAAAAGTAAAGAACATTTGAGACAAATAATTAAGATACCATGAGAATAAAATTTGAATTTTTGGGGGTGATTTTTTTTAATGATTTTATAGAGATGGTACATTTTTTAGAGGGAGGGGCGGGGGGCACTCTCCTTCATCTACAAACACTGAAACAGAGACAGTAAGGATTTTTCTATTTTTCTTCTTCTCAGAAATCGGCTTAGTTGAATCTTTTTTTCTCTTCGTAATAAAAAAAAATTAAGTATGAGGAGAAAAAAAAATCCTTATGTTTAAAATTTAGAATATCTATAATAGAATTATATCTTGATATATTTCAATTTCGATAAAAATTCAATCTCGGGAAGGGAAATTGAGTTAATTGTATTTAAATTTTGATTAATTTAAAATAGTTAAAATGAAAATAATAAAGCGACTAGCGAATAAGACTAGGAGCATTTAAAGAAGAAAAAAATTGATCCACTGTACCCACCAGGTTTCGAACCTGGGACCTTCTGCGTGTTAGGCAGATGTGATAACCACTACACCATGGGTACACATTTCTGGCACTCTTTCATTTGGTGAATTGGAAGTTTGACCTAATTTGTACAGGTGTGGTTGTGATTGTAGGTGAAGTAATTTAAAAGATACGTGTTCGAGAACCTTATTAAAGTTTTTTTTTTATAATAAACATGACTTGAAATGGTATAAAAGAAACCCAATTTGTGTACAAAACACTCTTTTTTTCCTAATGTCACAGAAATACGGTATAATAACTTTTGTTTGAAAAAAAAATGTAAAAGAAGATATTTCCATTACTTAAAGTTTTCTATGAAATAAAAATTTGGATAGGCAAAATGAATAAATAAAATAAGTAAAATTAAAAAATATATTATTATTTTTATTATTACTTAAGAAAACGTCTTTCAAAGACAGGAAAGAAATGAACTAAAAATTGTGTTGTTATCAGAGAAATCCGTAAATTCCTTAAAACGATGTTCGTTAAAATAATTCAAAGTGCTTCCTTTTCAGTTAGAGTGCTTCCTTTTCAGAGGTCTTCAAACCGGGTTCTGCGCAACCCTAGGGTTCCCTGGAACTTTGACAAAGGTTCCGCAAGAGATCTCTATTTGTTTAATCAAAGCGCCAAAATTTTAGTAAAATTTTAATTTTTATAAAAGATCAAATGTTTAAAGGAAGTTTGATTGTAAAATTAAACATATATAAATATGTTATGGATGAAACAAAATCTTAAATTTCGTAAAAGTCACGTACTTCAAATACATTAACCGAAACACATTAGGTTACATATTAGTCTCCCTTCTTTGGCTCAGAAGAAGAATCATCCATTTATTTCACTATTTTCTAGGTATGAAGTAACATTGACGCTACCCTTTTAAAATTGAAATGTTGGCCAGATTACATTTTGAAAGATAATATCGAATGCTTTCCTAATTTGCATAATATTTTAATACACAATAACGATAATCCCGATAAAAATGTAAAAATTAACTTGGTCCAACATTAATCAGATCTGCAAGAAACATTTCTTGAAAATATCCTTGTTCAAAAAGATTTTCCTTGTTCTCAAGACTGTAACACCTCGGAATTCCCAATAAAAGAAAGAGAACAAATTGATATATGGACCGGCTCTCAATTGAAACTAAATTTTAATCAAGTTGATATTATTCATTTTTAGATTGACATTAGAAAAGAATATTCTGAAATTGCCAAAAGAGCTGTCTAATGTCATATGTTTCAACATATGTACGTGAAAATCTTGAAAACGGATTGGATGCTGAAGATGACATTAGGTTGCAGATTTCAACAATTATTCGAGACGTAAAATTAGTTTGTAATTAAAAAAAAAAAAAAAAACAATCACAGACAAGTCATTAAAAAAATTTCTCTTTATTAATTTGTTATAATTTAAAATATTGGTGCTTTTGTTTATTATTTACCGAATACATTTTAGAAACCCCTCTCCCCAAAAACTCTATTAGCTACCCTACCATTCATTATCTTATTAAGATGTTTCTATTGAGATAAAATAGAGATGCAATAATAATTTTGTAAATTTGAGTAGGATAAATCTTTGATATCCCATTTTTTTCCCTTCTTCTCTTTGATCAAAGGGTTCTTTCAAGAAAATAGTAAGCTCAAAGGGTTCCTCGAGGCTTAAAAGTTTGAGTACCTCTGAGTTAGATGATTGTTAATTAGAGCAGTACTGATAAAGAGGACGCTTAGAGACTCTTTTCGGAATTTTTACTTACATTTGGATGATATGAGCTGCTCTACACCAGGTATCCCTTTTCCCAGACCTACACATCACACCATATGAGAATTTTTTAAGTCGCTTTAATACGTAGTAATTCCTACTATTCCTTGCAACAGACCTGGAATCACGTGTCTTCAAATTGTAGCCTTCAATCTACACAAATAATCTCGATTTTCGTCTAGAATCGAGTAATGAAATCTCGATTCTAAACGAAAAATATGAGTGCCTGAATAAAAAAAGAAATGCCTCAAAGCTACATGTGTCTATATGAAGTACTTTGTATTTTTTTTAATATAGTCTCTATCTCTTTCCCCGTATTTCTGCCAACGCCTGACTATTCGAGCAAACTCATCACAGAAGAATTCCAGTGGTTGTTATCGATACTAGGCTTTAGTGACAGCTTTCCCCTACTTGTCAAAATGAAAGTGGCGTCTCACAAGATGCTCTTTCATCTTTGGAAGAAGGTGAAAGTCGCAAGGGGCAAGGTCGAAACTGGAGTGGACAGGGTCTCAACCCTCAGTTGCCAGCAATTCAATGACGAAACTCTTAGTTCAATATTTATTTCAAAGATTGCATATTTTATGCATTTCTTACTACGTCATTTTCCTTCTAAGAGGGAAGGAAGTTTTCGAAATAATAATAATTAATTACTTTCTTAAGTTTTTTTTGGATTTAATATAATTTTTTCAAGCATATGTTTGGATCAATTATCGATTTCGCATCATTTTATTATTGAAAATTTCCCCCCTTCTTTCTATAGAGGTGAAGAGTATTTTAAAAGGTTGAGATGGTAATAGCATTGTCTAAATAAATTTATCTGCATTTACGATTATAAGCCCCTTCTAAAATGAAAGAAGTTTGCAGGAAAGAAATATATATTATATTTAGTTATTTACAGTAAGTATATCCGTATTAATGTACAACACATTTTTCCCCCTTTGTTCTCTTTCATTATTTATGGAAGTTTTGGACATGAGACACGTCAGATTCGCCCCGAAAAATCGATAATCTCAAATAAAATCTTTGGGATATTTTGAGAAAATTCATTACGTTTCATCATGAGAACAGGATATTTATTTTCATAAACTGAAAGAAAAAAAATCCTTTTAAGGCATATAGAGAGGGAAAAAAACAATAATAACAATAATATAGTAATTTTATAAAAATCTTTTACTCTCTTGTAAGTAAATAAATAAAAGTTTACCAGAGTTTCAAAAACAAACCCCACTTTGTACCCACCAGGTTTCGAACCTGGGACCTTCTGCGTGTTAGGCAGATGTGATAACCACTACACCATGGGTACACATATCTGGAAATCTTTCATTTTCTGAATTCAAGGTTTGACCTAATTTGTGTAGGCGTGTCTGTGAGAGAAAGTGAAGCAATTTGGAAGCTTTATATTCGAGAACCTCAGAAATGGATTTTTTTTTTTGTAATAAACATAGATTAAAATGGTATAAAAGAAAAACAACTGTCTACAAAAAAAAAAAAAGAAAATGCTTACTTTATTTCTTAATTTTTTTTTCTAATGTCACAAAAGTACAGTCCACTTAGAAGCTAATTGATTAACAGCGCAATTTTGGAAACAATACGGTTTATTAGAGATGATCCTCGTAATTTTGTACCTCTCCGTCCTATGACGAGGACGGCACCTAAGCTCCCACTCTCCAAACTTCCACATCCTGCTCATGAAGAATTCGGAGTTTCAAAAGGTTTAACGCATCAGGACTCGAACCCACGCCGCTACGGAAACAACGCCGACCGCTAGTTAACAACTAAGACCACTCGGCTATCGGGTTACAAGTAATTTGGAAGTCGCATTTTTGAGCCCATATATTTACATACATCTATGCAATCAAAATTTTTATAATTCGAATTTTTTGTATGGTCTCTGGAATTCTATTTTAAAACAACAGCAATTTTTTTTTCTTCAATGATTTGAATTTTTGTGCCATTTTTCATGGATCATAATGGAGCAAGCCCCTTCCTCAAACAAGAGAAGCTATAAATAATTCGAGATAAAAATCAACGTTTTTAAAAACAACATTTTTATATGGTGGCAAAGTTTATTTTAAAAAAATTAAAATATTAGTTAAAACTGGTCGCAAATATCTAAATATTGCATCGTTAGGCAAGTAAGAACGGTTCCCAAAGTTTCAGAGCTCTAGCTTCATGGGAAGTTTGTTAAATTAATAATAGAAAATTTGATGACACACTGACAGACACACGCCAAGTGAAATATATAAAAATATTAAAACTAACTAAAATTAATTAATTCATCCGGTAAATTAAATGGTTGGAATGCAGTTTAACCCAACCACCCTTGGTGACAAGAATTATTTGGCGGTATTTTGCCAAATGTGGCTACCCTGGTCCGTTTTACGGACTTAACGTTCAGCCAAAAAAAAAATCGTCAAGTTTCGTGCCAATTTTTGAAATCGCGCTAAGTGGTTGGGCTAAACTGCATTATTAAAGAAAATATTAGTTAAAACTTGTCGCAAATGTCTAAATATTGCCTTGTTAGTCGAGTAAGAACGATTCCCAAAGTTTCAGAGCTCTAGCTTCATGGGAAGTTGGTTAAATTAACGATCGAAAATTTGATGACACACACACACACACACCAAGTGAAACATATAAAAACGTTTTAAAAATATGCGCGAATTCGAAGGTTTGTTGAAGATTCTATTTTTTCATCTCTTGATATTTAGAACGGGATCATTTGCAATGACTCAAAGAGTGAAGTAAAAATACATAATTTTCTAAAAACCCCGTAACTTTTATAAGGTACTTAGTAAAAATATTTCACTTAATTAAAAATATGAATACGTTCAATATGCATGTATTTTGTAAAAAAAAATTTCATGTATTAAATTTTAATCGCGAGGAGGTTAACTTTTTAAAAATTCACCTCTTCTATTAAGGATGTAATTCCAATTTTTTTTCTCCTGGTGTCATCATTCTCCAATTATCCAAATTCGACTATGTATATATTATATCAGAACAAAATTTGAATGAACGAAAAAGTAATTTTTTAAAAAACCCTTTTTTAATAAAAAAAATATGTTTTTCAGAGAAGAGAAATAAGTGATCAAAATATTACGAATTTACAAAAATAATATTCGGTGAAATGTGCTTCTTTTAGTTAATTAGCTAGTGTATTCTTTAAAATTAGATTAATTTTAATTAAAACAGTGGTGGAGGGGAGGGGGCATTTGGAGTCTAGTATTTTTTTTATTCCGATTTACATTTGGCTGATAAAAACTAGATTATACCTGATAAAATTCTTTTTAACTAAGGTTTTTTCCTGTTGTACAAAAGTTGTAAATATATTTAGTCATCACCATTTTTGACTAACAGACCAGGATGGGCCACGGTCTTCTTTTGAAGATTCTTCCAAGGTAGCCTGGCTTTCTCCAATCGCCTTGAATATCAGAGAAATCACCAACTCTCTTCCCAATCACCTTAAAATCCGATTTAACAGAATCAAGCCACCGTAGTTTTGGTCGTCATCTTTTCCGACTAGTAAAGGGCTTTGCAACAAAAACCTTCTTTTCTAGATTTTTTTCCATCAATTCTAACAATATGAGGAGAAAAGTTAATTCGTTTCACTTCAATACATATAATGATATCAGGCTCATTTAAAATTCTATTAATTTCAGAATTAAAACGTCTTCGCTAAAGGCCATTTTCTTTGATGCCACAGAAAATACATCTGAGAACCTTTCTCTCAAAAACTGCAATTTTGTATTCGTCATTTTTAGTTAGAGGCCAAGTTTCCGTATCAAACATTAAGACCGACCTGTTGAGAGTTTTATAGATAAGATTTGAGATCTCAAGTAAAGAAAATATATATATGTTGTAATTTACGGTGTGTATATATATATATGTGTGTGTGTGTGTGTGTGTGTGTGTGTGTGTGTGTGTTTATTCTGTTTCAACCTAACGTGGCAGAGCAGAAAAGGTTACGATGGACGATTCACAGCCGTTGGCGTGGTGTGGTAGCTTGGAGATGGAGGTGTCAAGTGTCGAGAATGACACCTGAGCTAGCATCTCTCTCTGAAGCTTCTGCATCACGCCTATGGCTGTGATTCGTCTATCGTAGCCTTTTCTGCTCTGCCAAGTTAGGTTGAAACAGAGTACAGATTTTCACCATGTGCACAGGATATCGTTTTCAAAATAAATAATAGTTTCTACGTAATATAGCATTCCCCCTAAAATGCGGCACATCGTGTTTTCGGCCCTGTCAGTAAGCCGACGTTTTCACACTAGCTGATAGGTCCATGGAAAATTGTTTTATATCTTTTACTTCGACGGAATAACATAGGCTTTCAATACAAAACAGTATATTTCTCGTAGTTTGAATTATTTCGTGAGTTTGACACTTTAATTTCTTGCACAATATTAAATTTTACACACAATGATACATAGTTTTTGCAGCTTAAATGCGACATTACAAGTGATTTCTCATTAATTCGTCAATGTTCAGATCCGATATCTGACGGATAAGCGGGTGAGAACTGTGTATATCAGAAAGCAAATGAATAACATAATAAGCTTTCTCTCTCTCTAATCCGGCACGTTCGGGACCACAGCAATAGCGGATTAGTGGTTTTGGCGGATTATCGAGCGGTGATATAGTTTGACCGGAGATATCACTCTAGATCAGAGGTCTTCAACCTGGGTACCCTGGAACTTTGACAGGGGTTCCACAAGAGATTACTATTTGCTTAATTAAAGCGCCAAGATTTTAGTAAAATTTTAATGTTTTGTAAAAGGTCGAATTCTTAAAGGCGGTTTGCTTGTAAAAATAAATATAAAGAAATATTTTACCTGTAAAATAAAATCTTAAATTTCGTAAATGTTGTGTGCTTCAAATACACTAATCGAGGAAAGTTATGTATTATTATTCACATATTAATACGCATTAGGAATTAATACATATTAGTTTCCGTTCTTTGGATCAGATAAAGAATCGCACAGGCATTTAGGCACTTATTTCACTTTCAAGGTAGAAAGTGATATTGACAACCCTATCTTAAAATGGAAATTTTGGGCAGATTTCATTTTAAAGACACTATTGAATGCTTTCCTAATTTACATAATATTTTAATAGACAATAATGCTAAACTGGATAAAAAAGTAAAAATTAGTTTGGTCCAACATTTATTAGATCTGCATAAAACATTTCTTGAGTATTTTCCTGTTTGAAAAGAAAATTATCTTAGAACTAAAATCCTTTTCAAGACTATATCACCTCCGAACTCCTAATAAAAGAAAGAGAGCAACAAACTGATATATGGGCTAGCATTCAATTGAAACTTAAATTTAGTCCAGTTGATATTAGCATTTTTGAATTGACAGGATGAATGACTATTCAAAAGAGCTAAGAAACATCTAATATCATCTGTTTCAATCTATGTATGCGAAAAATCTTTCTTTCTACGACAAAAGAAAAATGCAGAAACAGATTGGATGCTGAATGTGACATTAGGTTGCATATTTCAACAATAATTCCAGACAAAAAAAATACTTTGCATTAAAAAACAATCACAGCCAAGTCATGAAAAAAAATTCTTTTTATTAATTTATTAAAATTTAAAATATTGTTACTTCTGTTTATGATTCATACAATATGCTTTAGAAAACAAGAACAAAAAACATTAGCTACCTTATCATTTATCACTTTATTAAGATGCTTGTATTGTGATAAAATAAAGATGAAATAATAATTTTGTTAATTTGAGTAAAATAATTCATTTAACACCTTATTTTCTCTGCTCTTTGATCAAAAGTTTCCTTTAAGAAAACGGTAAGCTCACAGGGTTTTATAAAGTTTAAAAGGTTGAATAACCCTGCTCTAGATAATATTTTAAGCGATTAAAACTCGTATTTAATGTTTCTCGCATTCTGAGCTTGTGCAGACGATTCAAATATCCGACAAAGTATTACGTTTCATTCGGGCAATTATAAAATAAAATTCAAACGTTGAATTTTAATTTAATTGTATATTCTTGAATTGACAGAAAGCACAGCACTTCACAATGAGAGTTAAAACAAGTTTTGATGAGCTACTGTAATTATTTGCTAACATTTATTACTGTAATTACTTACTGTAATTATTTAGTTACATTAGCACTTGAAAAACACCTGCTCACCTTTGAGAACATTTTACTGTACGTACATAGTTGCGATATTGCGCAAATGTTAGCGCAAGAAAGCAAAAAGCACTGAAACTGACAGTTACAATAAATATAAGCGAGCAAGGTCAAAAACTCCGAAATCCACAAAAATATATCAGAAAGCGAACATTTCGATCGGTGCCAAATTATAAAATATGTCGAATCATTGAAAGTAAAAGAAACGACATGTTAACTGCGTAAAATATTTTTTTTATTGTAAAAAATATAGACACAATCAATAAAAAATTACCTCGCTGTGTACCCACCAGGTTTCGAACCTGGGACCTTCTGCGTGTTAGGCAGATGTGATAACCACTACACCATGGGTACTAACGGTATGGAGGTGATTTATGTCACACAAAATGACAGGACGTCAGTTTCTCTCCTTACGTCTTAAGGGATTGTATCCTAATTGTGCCTTAACTAGAGCAATAGTTCAAGTTCTCGTTCCTGTTAAAAGATGTATGAAATTTATCAGATTTATAAGTAAAAAGTTTGTTAGATTTTAAAGTATAATATGCATTTTTAAAATTTTTTCTGGAAAAAGAAATAAACAAAATGTATCTGTGATTAATTGTTTTATAATATGATATTTGTTTCTTCTCTCTCTCAGATGCATCTATCAATTAATTGTCCAATCAAGAACTCTTTGCTATAATCGATAAAATAGAAAATGCTTTCAAGATTCGAGTTCATAGAAATTCAATTTAAGAGTTTATTTCTGGAGAAATATGTTAGATAAAAAAAAAAAAAAAGAAAAGTGAAATTAATTTTAAATTTTTGAATTAAATTTTTGAATTCAACAAGTTTTTTAAGGAAATACAATTTGTTTGATTTAGCAGGAATAAAAAAGGAATTATTTTATACCTAATTTATTCTTAAAGGATGATTAGATATAGTAAAGATAAAGGATACTGCCAGTAGAACTAATAAATGAAGTATGGCTAATGAGAAGATTTCTTAGTCGCAAATTTTGTCAAACTGGTTCTATTTTTTAGTTTTTGTGATATAAAATATTATTGCATATTATTATAATCACATTTATAAAATTTTTGAAGTAAGATCGTTAATAATAAAGTTGTTTAGATTTCTTAAAATTATAAAAGCTTTTTTTTTTTTTTTACATTCTTATATCATTTGTGATCAAAGTATAGTAAAATAAAACTCTTGCTTTTTCTCATTAATCAATTCTCCGAGGTAAAAAAAATTTAAAAAAAAAAAAATTAAAAGCTTATCAAACAAGAATTTCAAAACAATTTAGAATATCCTTCTACCATTATAATGCCATTTCCTAGGCAACTTAAACTATGCATATTTATTATAATTCCAATACGAATATAAAAACAAAAATTTGTAAAGCTTATCTCACTTAAAAATTCATTTAAAAAAATGTCAAGTTTGGTTTTTAAATACTATTAAAAAAAATTCACATTTTAAAGAAGGTGTTTAAATTCAAAACAAACAGCGATAATTGTATCTATTTCAAATAATGTATCAAATAATAAAATTTAAACGTGACTGACCGCATTCTTTTTTAAAGGAAAGCCCGCCTTTTAGACAATCCGGAAGCTACATTCAAGGCAACGCCCAACAAAACAAATACATTAAAAAAAACTAAACAAATTTTCTCATAGTTGCTTTTTATATATCCAGTCTGAAAAAATCAACTTGGACCTATGAGTGTGGCTAAATTTTCCTGTTTCTTTGATTTGGAGAAAACGTTTTGCAATTGAATTGATAGGGGAAAAAAAGTAAAAAATAGCAAATGACCGAAACAGAAAAAAAAAAAAAAAGAAACAAAATTATGAAGCGAAGCGTATCTTGAAAATCGGGAACACATCACACAGAGGCCGTTGTTACACCTGACTTCCGCATACAGTTGTTTGCTATACCATCACCATGGTAACAATTCTTCAAAGGAGTTTGCTTCAAATTAGGTAGAATTTCATACCCAATAGGCTTCTACATGAGACACCACTTTTTAAACGTTCTTTTTCGAATGTGATATTTATTTTTATTCTGTTGAGAACAATTGTTATTATAAAATGTTCTTCCTTTTTTTTAAAGAAACGTTTTCCTTCTGAATCCGGATAGATCTGAAATCGTTTGCTTCAAAGAATGAACAGATTTATTTTTAGTTACCACAGTTACAAAGGGAAAAAAAAAAATCTCAATTTTAATGAATGGTTTTCGAATTTTATGTAAAGGTCAAACCGTCACGTTAAGACCAGTTGATTTTCGTCTGCTTTTCGGATTTTCTACTCGAAGAAAAGTGACAATTGCGCATATCGTTTTAGTAAATGTCGCTACAAAAACAATTATTTTAAGTTCTTTTTTTAAAAAAAAAATAGAAAGATTTTGGAAATTCAGTCTTTTGCATGCATCAAAAAGGTATCTGATCTTTTACATAAAGAATTAATGGAAATTATTATTTTTTTATTAAAACAGTAATGTATTTTTAATCGTTTCTTAATTAATTTTCAAGGAATCGGTTCATCATTTTTTGACTTATTTGCAGTGTTTATCACCCATTAATTACAAATAACTGTATTCTAAATATTCCATGAGACTGAATGATACTGCAAATAACTGTATTCTAAATATTCCATGAGACTGAATGATACTGATTATTGAGATAACAATACTTCATTCGTTAGTTTGAAGAATATATAATTAAATATTATAAATTCTTTCGTTAAATTTCTTAAATATGATTACTAATCTAACTTTTTATTATTTAAATTCAATATTTAGTGTATTTTTGAAATTATTTACTAAATCATACTTCATTTTAAGGAAGTAAGGTTTAAAAGTAAAAAATGCGAAAAACATACAAATTGCTCTTAAAAATACTTGCATCTTCATATTATATTTAACTTGCTAAATTGTAAAAAAAAAGCCTTTAGAATATTTATTAGTTTAACTTTCTTTATTATTCTTCAGCGATTTTGGTATCAATTCGCACGTTCGTAATAGATTGTATATTTATATAATAATACATGAATATTTTCTGAAATTTTTATTAAAATTCTTTTCTTTTCAAAGGAAAATTCTTCTCAAACTTTTTCAAAATAATTTTCTTTACATCCTTGCAATTCTTTACAGCATTTATTTAAAAGAACGGAATAAAAAGGAATGCGTACGAATTCTTTGCTCTATTGTTATTCAAATTGTTTGATTCAATAACTTCCAATTAATTTGGATGAAATTACGCTGAGAAGTCTGAGCGAATTCCTTTTACCTTCTTTAGCAAATCTAATTTCTCGACTTTTTTACATTAATGAAAATTCAATTGAAAAAGAGTAATTTTTTCTCGAATAAAAAGAGAGAAAGAGAGAGAACACCACCTTTAAAAAGTAATTATTATTTCTAATTGTGACACTTATTGAAGTCGATGATTCAAAAAAAAAAATTTTTAGAAGGAAATCTTGGAAGAGTGTATATGTTGAAATCGTCGGAAGTATTGAATATAAAGACATTACAGTAATTGTTATATACGGTTTAAATGAACATTTACTGTTTATATATGTATTTTATAGA
This sequence comes from Nephila pilipes, assembly GCA_019974015.1. Classification (NCBI taxonomy): domain Eukaryota; kingdom Metazoa; phylum Arthropoda; class Arachnida; order Araneae; family Nephilidae; genus Nephila; species Nephila pilipes. The sequence continues at coordinate 74,206 of BMAW01129202.1, read as the reverse complement.
ACGAAGATGTTTTTAATACATTGCGACTTTTTTAATGCTTTATTGATAATATTTTTTTAAAAAAAAATGAGAAAATAATTTTTTGATTTTTTTTTTTTTTTTTTTTTTTTTTTTTAGGCCTTTTTTTTAAAAATTTTTTTCTTTTTTTTTTTTGTTTGTTTTTTTTTTTTTTTTTTTTTCATCTCGTGGTAAATCCAATTATGCATTCCTATATTCAGAAATAATGGAAAAAATATTTTTAAAAAAACATTTTTTAAGAAATGATTATTTCACTTGCTTTATTTATGAAATCTTTCGCTGCGTTAATTTTATACAATATTAGCCTACAATTAAATAAAAAAAAAAATCAATTCCCTTTCTACTGGTTTCGTAGTTCGGTTTTTATTAGTTAAGTTAATTTTTTTTCATTTAAATATGGAATCCTGAAAAGGTATCTAAATATTTTTTAAGCGTGGTATAGTATAGTATGTGTGTTATTATAAGTTGACAAAGTGACTAGAACGTTTTAGACTCACGACTATTAATCTCCATAGTCTTATGAGCTGTACACCATGACTTTGGCCTTATCTTGGCGAAAATTTATTTTAAATTATTGAAAAAGTTTAATTATTTTCATCTTTTGGAAAAATTAGAATTGCAGGTTGATTAAAAATTGGAGAGCAGACTAGTTTAAGAGACATGTTTTTCAGAAAACATTGTTATCTGCCACCGAATTCTTTATTTCGGTCTTAAAAAGTTTTATTTTGTTTTGTGTATGATGTCATGCTTCAGTGAGAAGGGCCTTTTTGCGAGTTCCCCGTGGGGGGGGGGGGTGTAACAGCAAGCATTTGCGCATTACGCTTTTGTAGTAAAGTAATTGCATATACTAGCAAAATAATAATGATAATTCACAATTTTAGAGTGTTTGTGGAACATTCCAATACTTTTAGAGTGTTTATTAGTTGGGAAGTGCCTTTATTTGAGAACTGTCATCCTTTTAGAACTGTCGGATTTGAGAGTTGAATTGTCTGTTTGCGAAAACGAGAAAGTGGTAAACACAAACAAGAATATTTAAACATTAGTTGATTATGTTGTTTCATGAGCAGTGACATTTGAAATGCTCTATTATATCGCTTTAAGTGTATACTTGTAAGCAAATTTTACTGTAAGAAGTCGCTTAAGTTTGCATTAGTTTGGACTTATTAAGTTTGCATTCCCTATGCGTAGGGATGGAAGTTGCTGTTCTTTTAGTGAACTGTTCTCGCCTGTTCTGTAAAGAACTATTTTTTAACCTATTCTTTAGATTCCTCTCGCAAAACCTCAGATGAGTTTAACACTACAGAATTACTACATATACTTGTATATACACATGTTTTAGGAATAATTAAGCCGATTGAATTTTATAAAAAACCATATTTTGTATTAAATTAATACTAAGAAGAACACTATTTTTTTCAGCTATATCAACAGGAAAAATAAAGCATCCTTGGTAATATAACACTTTTTAATTACATATTTACACATGTTCAAAATAATTAATTGAAGCAAATGGGGAAAAAAAGTTCAAATAATTTTTCTATCAAGTAAAGTGTATGAATGAACAGTAAGTGGAAAACAGCCAAAAGAATTGATTAGATAAAATGAACAGAAAATGTAGAAAAAAAAAAACTGGGAACACTGAACAGATAGGCGGCAAAGAACTGGAAGCAATGAACAGAGAAAAATAACAGACCAGCCTGCCGAGTCTCTTGCTCTTGGCAGTGAGGGAAACGGTACCGAACAGTTCAAAACAGGTTTCTGGAGGAGCTCTGAGCAAGATGTTCTCTCTCTTCCAGATGAACAGATTTAAAAGAACAGGTAGCTCATTTTGAACTCATCTCCACTGATACATGGCTTTAAAACAATACTAGTTATTACTAAGTATGGTGGTAGTTATTACTAAGCATGTTCAAATAACCTATATGGCACTTACATTTAGCAGTTTATAAATCAAGGTCATTTTTTATGAAGCAGTAATTCAGTGATTTATACGTGAGTCTCTCTTATTGTATTACATCTCTATTTAATAATGTTGGATGATATAAAACGTATCTATATAATCTTATAAATACTTCTCTTGTTCCCTTACGTCACTATGTGTGATTTTATTCGTTTCTATCAATTCTATTTCTTCGAGCGACTTATGTTCATTTCCGGAGTTTATGCAAATAGCTTATGAATAGAAGTGTGTGAGCTGCATTTTCTATTTATTCTACATAAGACTCCCCTCTAGATCATTCGAAAGTGAGAGAATACAAGAGAGACAAAAAAGGCATCAATTAAACTGAGGTTGCGTGTTAAAGGTATTCAAATTCAATGATATTATTGTTAAAGATAACAATGATGTGAAGTGTCTAGATTTAGGTATAGACATCGATTGATTTAATGGTAGCTGAACATAGCTACCATTAAAAGTCTGTTTTTTGTTTCCCTCACAAATAAAGGCTTACTATTGTTATTTTTCTTTTTGTTGTTACTTGCAACGTATTGAGAGTTGTGAATACAACATTTTTATTGGAATAAAATAACTATTGCGTTCTTAACTTTATTTAATGTGAATTTCTTAGGATACTAAAATGACTGATGAGGGAGACATGGCAAAGTTAAACGAAGAAGCTCTGTGTGGACTCTACATATCATCGCAACATGTGATCGCGCCCCCTATATATGATCGCGAGCTTCATTGTCGACTACATACCACTAGAGTAGTAGTCTTAATTGCGCAAAATGCTGTCTTGATATCCAATGTCTTGATATGTGAAATCCAATCTAACCTCAAACGGAGAGTCTTGTAAAAGTTAGAAGGGTTTAGTACTTATTAGGTGTCGCCTTCGTCATTTGTACATGATTCTAAATTTCGAGGCCCGTTGCCTGTAATGCCTCAAATTCAAACCAATCAATGAAACAACGTACATCCGACTCCAAGAGAGATGACGTAACAACTTGGCACAGAGTTTCGAATATTTCGACCTGCAGGACTTGAGTTACAGTTTCGATTCTTGCACTAAAAAAGATCGTGTGAAATGGTGCTTCTTATGCCAAATGGGCCTCAAAATTCTTCCTGTGAAGTGCTGAGAAATTCTAGAGCGTCAAGCAATAATTTCGTTTTTTGTTGCGTCACTGTACTCCGATTGACAATGATTGGTTGATTGAATACTTATTAACCTCTACCTAGAAGCAACGCGAAAGCTATTGGTAGCGGGCCTCGTAATTTGGAACCATTGTTAAGTGATGAGGGTGACACCAGAGCTAGCACTCCCCTCTTCTTAATTCCACATCACATCAACTAGAGGACTTTGTGCTTCGACAGGTTTAACGTGCAACAACTCCTCTGCACCCGAACTCGAGATACGAGGGAAACAGTCGTGAGTTAGCAATCACGAACACCGAGTTTCCGCGGCCTCTTTCAAGTGACGAATTCCGTTACTAAATGCCCTTTTTGTAGCTATAGTACAATGGCAGCAGTTTTGGGAATTTGGAAGGCTATACATTTGTAATCTCCAAGACCGCACAATGTATTTTTCGTCTAGAAAAAGATATATTTGAAAAAAATAATAATAACTGCAGTTATTACTTTATTTTTATTGGAATATCATACCTACTTACTCATTCTAATAAAATGTTGATGATACGAGTGAAAATTGATGCACATTCTAATCGCTTAAGAGGTACGACAGAACAACGTAAATAATATTTAAATAGACTTTACAAGTAGCAAAAGTCACAAAAAAATAGAAATTCCTTTATTTATTTGAATTCAATCTGTAGTTTACAATAAAAATAAATTAGTTTTCTGACAGTGATAAAAAATATATTATTGGCATAGGATGAAATATAATTAATGAATTAATTTCTTGAAGTACTTGCAAAGGCTACACTGGAAGGCCACTCAGGCAACTGGGTGTCCTATTCCTGCACAAAGCCAAACTATATATCTATAAACAAACAAACATAAATTTATGCTCTTAAAATAAAATATATATATAAATGTATATATGTCCTTGGTTCTTTGCTAGGGATTGACCTCTAATCCTCTCAAACAACTCTCCAAAATTCTGCAGCAATATGGAAAATAATCTTAAGAAATCCGTTTGTTTTCTTACAGCTGTACCAAAGTATTCAGATCAAACATACCTGCCATCCACCGTAAGATATTCATTTATTTGTAAGCAGAAAATCTGCTCTCTTGCATTTTTTTTCTATCATCTTCCGGTATTTTCCCCCAAAAATCTATGGATAAGTAAAGGTTAACCCCCAACTACCCTCTCTCTCTTTTTTTTTTTAACTCGAGGGAGCAAAAGCCTTCTGTTCAAGCCACACCTGGTGATGAAAAAAAGAAGAAAAAATTTCCATTCATAAGCTTGCACCACACACTACACAGTAGCTAACCTTCTTTCTCTCCCCCATAACCGTCCTACACAACAGAGGCATTGTGATTTTGCCACTTCAATCTCGTGATTGTTATCAAAAATGGACTACTTCTGTTTTCGCATAGGAAACGTGGTTAAAATTATTACTTTGTCTTATCAAGGTGTAGCAAGCGTTTGTTTTATTGAATGAGAGGTAATACTTGGTGATTTAATAAGTTGCAGCGTGGTATTGAGTTTATTTTTTTAATTTCAGTCAACTGAGACCTTAAAATGCTTCATATTTGATTTTTTTTTTATTTCGCTGCTATATAAAATGGAGGAAGCTTCTGTAACTCCATAAAAGTATTATTTTTTTTATGAGACTTCGATAAATAAAACACGAGAACGTTGCATTTTAAAATTGTAAACAAAAGTGCGAAGTCAGAGAAAAATGGCTGCATTTGCGTTTTTCTCAAAGTATGATTTTTCCGAGATTTCTTAAAATTACTTCATCCATATAGCTGATATTTTCAGCATTATAAACTGTGGTTATCGATACAGTGAACGTAATTTTTTTTCCCTCACAAACACTCACAAATTTTAAATATTGCGCAATGTTTGTGTGAGTATTCAGCGAATTTTTTGAATCGTTAAAATTAAAATTTTATTAAACTCAAATTTTGAAATTACAATTATGTTCATTGTATCACTGACGTACCCAGAAAATGATTTTGGGGATTGCATATCGTCATTGCCATGATAGAAGCAATTTTATAATTTAGAATTACCACTTGATAAAAAATAAATAATACGTTATATCAATCTTATTTCACCTATTTAAAACTATTCAATTATTGATATAATCTTATCAAGTTACAAAAGTTGAAAGAGTAAAACATCATTTAAGGAAAATAATTAAGATAATTTGCATTTTTTGGGGATGCACCCCCTCTCTTCATCTACAAACGCTGAACCAGTCACTCTTTTAGAGGCAGCACAGACTTTTCTGTTCTTTTCTCAGGAATCGGCTGAGTTGAACCCCCCCCCTTTTTTTTTATCTACGTTATGAACAAAATTTAATTATTTAATTGCAATTTAGCTAATTAATTAACTGAATGGAATTTTTCTTCAAAATTTAGAAAATTAATATGTTTAAAATTTAGAATATCTATTACAGTATAGTAAAAGAATTATATCCTGATATATTTTAATTTCAAGAAAAAAATCTTGTTTGGGGTGCATATGTCTCTTTTCACCCCCCCGGGTACACTAATGCATTGTATATAGAATATTATATTTAAAGTACTGAAGTTATATAAATGTTTTAGTAAACGATTTGTAAGTGTAAACACCATTATTGATAATTAATCGTTCATATATAATTATTTATGTAGATATATGGTTTTTTTTTGTTTGCATAAAAAGATATATAAGTATCCAGTTATCTCAATCTTAAAATGTTACTTATATTTCTTTTAATTAACTAAAAGAATGAGGATTGTTTAAACTTGGAATAAAATAACTTCATTTATTCTAGTCGAAGACGTCTCACTTTCCTTAAATGAATTAAAACATTAAAAAATCTAATACAGTACCTTCCGATAAACAAATCTTTATTCATAAGTTTTGTTTAAATTAATTTATTAATTCATTTTAATGCAATTTATATATTTACTTGTTATTCTGGTTTATATTTACTTTAAAGATGCTGAATTTATTTTATTAATGCAGAATTATTACTATTAGATATAAAAAGTTAGAATTAGTTGACAATTTATTGAATTAACTTAAAATAGTCTTATATTTATATAAAAGTCTGAAAGCACTATTTCATTTTTGTGCAAACAACAAGTTGAGCAAAAGTGAAAAAAAAAAAAAAATCAATAAACAAAATGGTCCTTATCGTAAGTTTAAAATTTAATATGAAGTAAATATTTTTTTAAACTATTTCACTTCCAAATCGAAATTATTTCTGTTATTAAACGAGCATAAAAAAAAAAAAATCAGAAGAAAGTTTTTCAGAGTGGTTTGAGGACCTCGAGGTAAAAATTGTGATTTTGTAGCTGCTTTAAAAATCTATTTTATTTGACCTATTTTCGGTCCACCAAAAGAAAAATTCTTCCTTCTGTACACAAATTAAGGCAATATATCAATCAATAATATTTGATTTTTGATGAGTTTAATTTCAATTCAAACAGAGCTTTAAAAATTATTATTTTAAAAGCAAGCACTTTTTGTTCGCTAACATTCGTTATAGCAAAATCGTGATACATATTATTGGCTTAATTTTCAGGAGCAAGAAAACATGTGTTCCGAGTTAAAAATCCAAAATAATTACATAGCTATAGTCTTGAAATATTAAGATATTAAAATAGAAAAAATGTATGAAGAAAAGGAAATACCAATGTATTGCATCGAAAATTATACTTAGATTCAAGTCCTTGTGATACCTAAAATGAATGTAAACTTCTTTTAAATATAAAGTAAAAAAATGGGAACAGTTGCTAATTGTGTAGCCAGAAAAAAAATTGCATTATTATTATTTTGCTTTGAAAAGATAAACAAAAGTCTGAAACTCATCATTAAAAAGTTATTCCTGTTACTTTTTTTTTTTTCAATTATGTTCCGAAACTGTTAAATTAGCTGACAGCAAAACTTTAAGGCAATCAATTTGAATCGATTGCTTAAGAATTAAAAATGTTGAGAATAAATCGGTAAATTTAATGGAAACTTCTTTTGAAGTAATGCCGCCATATACGCAAAAGACTTCGGTCGTCATTAGAAAACCGAAAAGAGGAAGATGAAAAAAATGACATATCAAATATAAATAGAATATTCACTTATAAATATTTAATGATTGATTGAAAAAAGATATGGAATAAAATTGTTTATGAAACTGAGATGGCTTTAAAATTTCATAATGAAGAATGAAATATTGTTTCTGTTAACGATATCTATACAGATAATGCAACACGTTATTATATTTATGTTTGAATAAAAGTTTTTGTATAATGTATGTGATTCAAGAATCTGAGAACTAAAGCTATATATCATGCCTTGTGACTTAAGAAAGAATTCTGTTAAAAGAAAATCGTCTGTCAATGATTGATTGGCAGATGATTATTATTTTAGTACATTATAATATTTATGATCATCAAGCAATTTTTTTATTAAATATTTCGATTTGAGTTGCATAGTAATCATTATAAACATTTTCAACATCAAATATCATTTATCATCTAATTTATTAAAACCTTATTATATTAATTAATTGAAAATTTGACTATTATTTACTTGGAAAAGTAAAAGAATATTCCAAACTGGCATTTTAATAACACTTAACGTTCTTCCCATTTAATACGAATGCAAGTGCAAAACTAATAACAAAAATAGCTTACAGTGTAAAATGTCCAGCACAATAATTGGCATTTTCAACAACTCTACAAATATCTGACGTTAAGAAAAGCTATGTTTTAGTGTCACATTTTGGACACAAATATCTCAACTATATTGCAGGTGTTATCAAGATTATTTTTTATGTGAATTTATAGCTCAATTTGAAATTTGATCTCTTATATTTATTAAAATGCTTTATTCTTTAAAACATAATACGACTATCTTAACAGGAAATAAATATTCCAGCAGATTATTTCTAAAAAGTTAAATAATAACTATTTTATATTTTTAAAACTTTCTTAACGGAACATTAGCAAAAACCAACATGTTTAATTTAAATAAACACGATATTTTATATATATATATATATACCTTTCTTTTTAAAATATATTGATAAAAAGACAAAAAAAAAATATATTACATAATATATTACTAAAAATATAAATTCGTATTTCTGTTTTTTTTATTGATAACATCTTCTAGTAAAAATGTAACATTTTTTCTTTCTTTTTTTTTTTCATATAGTTTAAATACAGAAGTACGAGGTTATGAATAATAGTACTTGCTTAGCATTGACTTGATTAAACTAGTTTTCCTTTTCCTGTTCTAAATATAGCGTAACACTTTCACTTTACGGATTTTTAAATTCACTCAAAGCAACTGGTATTTAAATTATCTGCTTTCCCAACCATAACTAACTGACGAACGCAGACTGTTTTTTAATATCAAATAGTTCCATTCAACCTGAATTGATTATTCACTCTTTTTTTTTATCAGATTGAAAGTTACGAGAAACATATTCTTCGATCGTGGGAAAAGGTATTAATATGTTTTCCTTCAAAAAAAAAAAAAAAAAAAAAAAAATGGAATGAATTCTTTCAATGCTACGTTCTATATTTTTACAATTTTTATATAATACAAAACTTTTATTGTTTTTACTAACCGTGTGTGTCGAATGAAATGTATTAAAATGGCGAAAAAGTCGTTTGCAATTTAAGAACATTTTTAAGAACTTCTGCTTGTAAATAATTTTTATATTGTAAATGATATTTTATCTCCATTTTCTTAACTTAATTTTGACGGTAGCAAAGAAAAAATAAATTAAGTATTTTCATTAAAATATTTATTCACTTTTCAGTCAATTCCAATAATAAATTTTTATATTTTTGTGCCATTAGCAATTTATAATAACAATACATACAGAAATTTGAAATTTATAATTAAAAAAAATAACTATCAGAAGTTTTTGATTGCATTTTTTAAAAATATTTTTTTGTATAAATAAAATTGCTTCAGTCTGATTCAAATCATACATCATTGGGGGTGGGGCAGTATTCTTTTAGAGATAAAAAAAATTACAATCAGCAGCCCGATTCCGAATGTATTGGGCAAATATAGAATTGTTATTTCTCATAAATAATTAGATTTTGTAAAATTCTGGGCTAGCATTCTCCGAGCCAATTATACAGAAAGAACTAATTATATTTGTTTTACTTTTTTTGACTGTTCTCATTTTTTCCTTACTGTTTTTTTTTTTTTTTTTCCAATTCTTTTTCTCTTCTTAGTTACTTTTTACCTTAATAAGTTAAAAATTCTCTACTAATTTCTAGTGTTTTTAGGCTATGTAGACTTTCAGAACACGAAAATAAAAGTACTATATTTTCTTTGTAATCCGTCTGATATCGGACTAGAGCACCGCCGGATTATCGAAAACGTCAGATTACTGGAAAATCATTGATAATAACGTATTAAACAGGAAACGCTAAGTAATATTGTATAAAATTTAATATAGTATAAGGAAAAAAATTCTCAAATACATGAATTAACTAAAACTAGAAAAATGTACAATTTTATAATGATAGCTTACATTATTCTATTGAAATAGAAGGAATAAAATAATTCTTCGTGAGAAACAATGACTTATCTGTCTGTATAAGTCATTGTCGGGAGGGGTGAAGTGCCGGATTATAGAGGGAAAGCTGTAAGTACCGAAATTCTTTATAAAATTTTAAATACGTTTTATAACTTTATATAACTATTGTACTTCAACTAGCAAAAGCCTTGAAACTGAATTAATTAATTTTTACTTCTTTGTTATAACTTATTGATATTGTTAGAGAGTTTCCTCTCGTAACTATAATATATTAATATTCTTGATATAGTTTATTACTTAATGTAAGCAAAGTGACAAAATTCAATAACTTCAAATACATGCAATAAAGATACATACAATGATAAAATGAGCGGATGTTGTTACGAAAGACTTGCTCTTATTACGTCATTTATTTAGGTTTTATTTTCTCTCTACTCTGTCAATAGTTTATCTAGTAAATTCATGTTCATACCATGCAGTTAATTTAAGCAAGTAGATTACGATCAGAAGTGAATTGAATTTTTTAGGAAAGATTTTTCTCAGTCAGAAGGAGAAGTTATCAGCCCAACTTATACTGTGAGTAGGAGTTTAATTGCACTTAACACACACTCACAAACATTTATTTAGGAACTCATTTGGATTGAAGTATTTCGAATCTACATTTATATATAGATATTATTTACATTTAGTCGTCACTCCCTAACTTAGTTATGTATTTTGCGGCGACCACACTTAGCAAGCTCTTTAACGGTCCCCCTTACATCCGGACATGGTCCTCATTAAAGACCACCGGACTCATATGAAAGGGCAAGCAACATTTCTGCTTCTCATGAATTTTGACCTTCTAGATTCCGATTCTCCGGGGAACCAAGAACACCCCCGCATCAGATGTCCACTTTTGCAGGTGTCTGTTCCTACTCTGGTTGGAGAACTCAAGACTAATAACTAGTTTGTTAAATTCAGCTATCCAACCCAAACAAAACAACCCTTCAAAATTTTACTGTCTTCTACGTCCTTCAAGTAAAGATTTACTTTTGTTGCATACCTCGGGTTGAAAAATATTGTAAATATGTTTTTTGAACAAAAAGAACTAATTAGTTCTCTTAATATTTGCTAGAGTCTAATTTTGATCCTTCGATATTTAGGAAATAAATGCTCATGGATGGACTCTATAGTCTTATCCATTGTTACTATAAGTAAAAATTAGACACATAAATAGTTTGTGTATGGAATATTTTCAATTTAAGTATGTTATACTTTCATTTTGTGTATGGAATACCAATGAAAAAGCAAGATACCTTTGGGCCTAGTTTCAAATAAGGAATAGCTTAACTAAGGAACGGCTTAAGGAATGGTCTTATGGCTTGGTTACAAATAATTTCCTGCAGTATCGAAAAACCTTTGATTGTACAAAACTCTTGTGGTTTCGCATGTCATTTCCTCAGCATCTTATCTTGTCATTTTGGTTTTGATTTTGTAACTGAATATAGGATATGGTATTCGCATTTGTAGGTAGTCGGTGACTAACCTTTGAAGAATCTATTATCTTTCGGGTTTTACCTTTTTAAGAGTGCATGTGCCCCTTAAAAAACTTTTTTTGAAGATGGATTGTTCCAGAAAATTGTGCCAAGATGTTCATTCGTATGCTGATTTGCCAGAACCACACGAAAAATAGTGTTGAACTGTGGAAGTTAGGCTCCAGGAAGTAGATCCGTAAACACCTTCGCCGAATGGTTGAAAATTACTATAATCATCAAATGCTGCTGTTACTAGGGGCAAAATTAATAATCTACTATTATAATATCAACTGCACCATTGTTTTTTGTCATCTCTTATAATTATAGTATAGATATCGGAAAGGTTTTTTTTTGTTTTTTCTATGAATTTTTGTTAAGACCACAATGTTTGAGGATGGAGAACCCTAGACTTATTAATCATTTTGAAGTTTTTTTCTTATCTCCTGACTCTCAAATTTGACAATTTTCTTCTTCTTTTTTTAATCTTAGAAAACAATAGACTCCATTAAGAGTGTTGTCGAACAAAAGTCTCCAAATCATTTCTTAGATGGGAGAAGCTGTAAAAAAATAAATTCACCTTAATGCATTTAATAACAAATTGGTTAAGTGTAACAGGTTGGAAGAGTTATTTAAGAGTTGAACAATTAGTTTATTTTCGTTTTACATATATATATATATATATATATATATATATACTCGACTTAGATCGCACGAGAAATATCACTTAAAATACCGACCTGGGATCAATTATTTTTGATTTTTTTTTTTAATTCATTAAGAAAAATTGAAAAATAATTCTTCCAAACTGTAAACATATAAGAAATAAATATTGCTCTTTTAAATAAAACTATGAGAGAATTAAATAATGTGATCACACGTAGTTAAAATTTCTGTTATAAGTTTCAATGCAATAAGTATTTTTTTCTTATTTTTTTTTTAATTACGTTAAATTGAGAATAAAAGTTCCTTTTGAAAATAAATTCTGATTTTTAAATGTAAGAAAAATATTGATTTTAGTTTATCTGCTTGAATTAATTTTTTTAAAATCTTTGTTCTAAATTTGGAATGAAACTAAGCAGCTTTATCTTAGTTTATTCAAATTAGATTGGATTGTCATGTATTTGATAAAAATTGCTGGAAAAATATTTCCAAGTATGCCGAATGGTATGAGTTAGATGTGAAAAAAATTATTTTTAAATCTCTAAGTAGATGAATATATATATATATATATATATATTAAATCTCTACTTAAAATGAACCTTCATCATATTTCATCGTACCAGTTACTAATTCTGAATAAAATTTTATTGAAATTTAAATGACAGATATTAATAAAACGAATACAAAACAATGATAAAAAAACGATTATAGAAACTAAAACATATTTACTGCATTTGAACAAAAGTAGCATCATCACAATAGAAAAGAAAAATACATTACTTAAGAAACTGTTGAATTTTAAAAAGCTTTCTGTCAACTTTATAGATCTGCATACCTGTAATTCAATCTTGAATGATTAATTTAAAATTTCTGAAACAAGTTGACTATTTCCACGAATTTCATTTCATTGTTTATTCTATCGCAATTTTTTCGTAACTCTCAAAACATTCAAACTTCTAAAATACAAAAAAAAAAAAAAAAAAAAAAAAATGTTGTCAACTTTTAACAACAAAAAGAAGGAAAGCAAACGATTATGGGATAAAAATTAGAATAACGATTAATTATTAAGCAAATGAGAGCAAACGATAAATTATTAAAGTAGATAACAATACTTTATTCAGAAATTAAAATTAAAACAAACGATAAATTACGAAATTAAACAGTTTTGAAGCTAAATATAATAAAATTTAAAAATATTTTTCAATCGTTATCTATTCTTATCAGAAATACCGATTCAAGGACCAATTAGAAATACGTTTTAAGTTTAAAGTAATTTAGATTCTTTTTAAGAAATTATTAGTTCCAAAAAAACCTGGCTTTAGAAGTTCATTGGATTAGCAATATTAAACATCTCAAACATTCGATATTAAACATGGATGTTATTATGAATGATTGCTTACTTTTAATCACGTTGCACAAGAAGCAACACGAGGGCGATTGGCGACGGACCTCGTAATTTTGAATCTCTCAAATGACGAGGACGTCACTTGAGTTGGTACCTTCCTCTTCTAACTTCCACACCCCGCCATGGAAGGATTTAGGATCACGACCAGATTTAATGAGCATCAGCCCCACTACACGGTGGGTCTTTAGCAGCATCCAGACTCGAACCCACGACTCGACGAAAACTGCCCGACACGAGTCCGCGGCCTTGACCACTAGGCTACCACGGCCACATGGATGATGCAAAACGATATCAAACGAAAAAACGTATTTTTGACTCTTCATGAAATGGTATTTGGATTTTATCGAATAATCTCTAAGCTGCTTCAAAATTTGAATAAAATTTCTGACTATACAGTTTCATTGAGCAATGATGTAATTAAAATAATCAAACTAGTGTAATTAATAATTAAATTACACATTATTAGACTATTAACTAACATGCAAGTATCAAATGTTGTTACGAATAAGAACAAAAACTTATTGAGAATGTACGAGTATTTTCTTCAATTAGAAATGAAAATTCCGAAAAAGGCTAATCGCATACGTTCATGCTATCATTTACGAACCATACCAGAAAATAAACCGTTATTTTAAACCAAGTAAAGAAACTTATCCTTTCTCCACATTTTAAGCAAAAATGCTTCGAATACTTTTATATATTTCCTCTATGAATATCAGTAAAAAAATACCAAGTCTCGAACAAGTGTGTCGGAGGGGGAGGGGGAAAGAGTGGAATATTGATTGACATTCTATGTCGAAATTCTTCGAGATTTAAAGGCTTTTCAACCAGATCAAGTATGATGAGAAAAGAAAGGAAAACATCTAAAAATGGATGTGAAAAGGGAAAAGAAATGTGTAATCTGAACATACAAGACTTGTGTTTTCTTCAAAGATTTTGGAACATTTTTATTTTTTATATCATAACTTCTTTTGGAACTTATAGTCTATAAATTACACAAGTAATAATGGCTTGGAAATAGGTAGTAATTATATATATATATATTCACTTAAATTTAGTTGCCAAATTTTTCCTGTATTTTAACTATCATAGTTAAGAGTTTATATTTATTTCCTCATACCGTTCTAAATTAGCTTTTAATTTATGTAATCACGTGCTCTTGAAATCTGCTCAGTCAGCTGTTTCACACGCTTCAAAGCAGTTGGGATAATCTTTATTAGACTTTTTCTCTGCAGCTAAAATACCTAAAGATCCCTCCATCCAATAACATGTGATCCGAAGAAATCCTTGCAAATATATTCCATGCATGAAAAATTCTCTTCTCTTCCACTGCAACCACGACGAAGAAGCAATACCTCCTGTGTTCTCCATATTAGCGATGTAATTGTCTCTCTCTCGAGTAAAATTAATAAAAGTTTTATTATTTCAAGATTTCACCATAGTTTTTATTCTGCACAACAAATGGAAACCTTTTTAAAATGGACAACTGTTATTGTTTAGAATATCACACACACACACACTCACACACACACACACACACATATATATATATATATGTTGGAGTTAAAAGGTATGTCCATTTCTGAAATGTCACAGGAGAGCAGCTTAAAGAGGCTCTTTTATGTTTCTTTATTTACAGTTTGCATGATAATGAATATTTTTCAACAAACCCTTATATATTTTATTCTTTGGACTACCGACTTTTAAACTGTAATACTTATTTTAAACTTTATTATTTTTTAAAAACTTTACTAACCACTATTTTAACCCTTTCTAAGGCAGTGGGAAATCTACTTACCACCAATTTCATCAATTTTTCAGCAATAAAGATAAGCGTGGGATGACGAAGATATTGTTTTATGATCATTTATCGAGATATTTTATGAACCTTTTTTCCCCCCTTTTTATGCAATGCAGCATAAAAAGGAATAAAAATATGGTGGTTAACATACTTCACACTAAAAAAGGGTCTTAAAAATCAAATGAATTTCTTCTAATGAGCTAAAATTAATTTCTTTTTAAAATCAAAAAATATTTTATTATACAATTACTAGAAAAAATTGTCGTTTTAAAGGGTTAAAAAATGGACATAGAGCCCTTTATATATTAAATTTTTTTACATATATTTTTCTACGTGTATGTGTTTATAAAATTCCAGAATAACCCAGCGTTACAGTATAAAGTCTGTCGCAATATTTGTTTATTATTCTCCTTTTTGTATTTTCCAACGAATTTTTTTGGTTTTGAAGAATTTTTCAAATTTCTTGATATTTTGTTTTTATATTATCTTCTTTTATGTAATAATTCAGTTATCTTTCCGTCTTTGAGTGGGAAAAGAATAATTTTCAGAGCATATTATTTTATTACATTCGTCACCTACAGTTCCCATTTTTTAAAAAAATTTTACCTTTTTCTAATCAAACATTCAATTATTCTATTCATTTTCATTGCAAAAACTTTGCAATGAAAATGAATAGAAAAAATGAATTTGTTCCAGGAAATGTACCATGTCAGGTATTATGATTAAGTCCAATTTTTTTTTTTTTCGTTCATTACCATTACTCATATTTTTAATTTTTCGTTTTTGAAACTGAATAATAATAATAAATGTTTCCTACTTAATCGTCGTCTATCTTAATAAGTATTTTATAATTTGTAATATAAACTTATTACTACTTTTATGGACGTTGCGCTACAGTAAAAAAAAAACTTGAATTGAAAATATAATATTACAGATAATTATAAGTTGATATCTGAATACATCATATTATTTAATGATTTAATTAAATATAAGGTTCAAATAACTGAAATATAGAACAAGTTTTAGATATTGTTCTTACTATTGTGTGTTAGATATTGTTTGTTTTTAAAAGAGTGAATTATTAGTACCTGTAATAAAGATGTCATTATTTACCATTATTATAACATGTCCCTGATCCCAATCAACTAAATAAAAATTATTTGAAATCTTTTTTTAAGTGGCAAAAGTATTTGATCATTTGATTAAAAAATCAAAAATATTTATTTATTAATTTATTCTGTATTTTTTTATACAAATTTCTTTCTTCAAAGTTTATTCATATTTATAAGGCAAAATTATAATTTATTCTCGAAACATCAAGGAACTATGCGGATGAGATTTTGTTTCATTAAAAGTGTAATCAAGGAACATGAAAAGCTTTTCCGTAATTAATATCTCATTAAGTATTTGTCATCTTGAATTCCCTAATTGTTTTGTGACTTCAAGGCAACTTCGTTTCGTATCATGGAACAATATCAATTGCGCCATCTCTTGGGTTAAAAAGTAACTAAATTACTATTTTCCTACCTCTCTGTTTAAGTCATGTTATTAAAAATAAACGCAATTTTAAAGAATAATAACTTCTAAAATAGTTATTGCAGTGAATTAGGGGACGTTAAGAAATTAAATAGTATTTTGGAAATTTTTCAAATATTATTTTGAAGAACCGAAGAAAATTGCACTAACAGAACACTTATGCGTAATATCTTATTCCTTTTAGATAAGAATAGAATTTGGAATTTTGCGGAACTCAATTCTTGGACTATAGTTTGTTATTCATTTCATAAAAATTCATTGATTAAAATTGATTTGTCTAATTTTCTGAGGAAAAGATTTTTTTTTTCGCAATTAAAAAGGAGAGTTGTCTAATTCTTTGCTAAATTTTAAAATAACTTATTTGGATTCTCTCTCAAGTCAAAATTTTCATACTTTTATTGTCCTTTTAATTAAACGTTATTGGCTAAATTAGATGAGGTAGTTGTTTAAAAATTATTATTTGTTTGATAAAACCGTCATATTGACATGAAAAGCTTTGTTAAATTTTAACTAAGACTTAAGATTGCAATGTTTTTCTGAAGAAATTCAATGCACAAGAAAACGAAAAGAATCCCCCTCCCCCAATTTTTAAATGATAAAAGAGAGCAAGAGAACTTACTTCTTGTTATTACTTTCCAAGAGGGGCAATCATTTTTTTCAAATATGAAAAAATAAAAACTTCGTCTAATTTTTTTTTTTAAAGTTCCCTGCCCCTATTTTATTTCTAACACTCGAAAGACAATATTATCAAAACAGCGATGAACTCACACGATCTAATTATAGTTAAATATATTCCACTGATAATTAAGTTAGTGATGCTGCAAAGAAAATAATTTAAATCATTCCAAAATTTCGCATCAACTCCTCTCACATTCATTTTATTTAAATGCGATAATACGTACCAATTATTAAGACAGCTAATTTATATTAATAACGAATTTATGCTATTTTTATCTCTTTCTTTTTCCTAGGCACGATCTGAGTACAAACGGGAGAAGATGAATGTAGTATCAACTGTTCACTGTCTGCCTTTTTCAAGGTCAATACGATACAATAGTATTTATTAATCAGTTTCCCCGCAGAAAAAACCAGACTGCAAGTGGGAAAAAGGGTGAAAAAAAGTTTCGCCAACTCACACTTACACTATCGCCAAATGGAAGTCAAGGTAGGGAAATAATAGGGATTTTTCCCTGATATCTCTTAAATGCTTTTGACAATGGGAAATTAAATGAAAAAAAAGAATGAAGTGTGCTGTAAGCACGCTTGCTTTTAAATGGGATTTCATAGCGATTTTATTTCGAAAACGAATTTTGCTTGTTTTTTTTTTTATAGTTTGAATTGAATGAAAAAGGCTTGAAAGTGAATTACGATTTAGTCACATTTTCTTTTATTCGTTTTTATGTATTGTCTTTTACTTATAGCTTTCATGCTTGTCTTTGTATAGTAGCTAATTTCATTTCTCTGTTTTGTTCTTAAAAAATTGTAATAATCCAATACTAAACTTTATCGCACTCTCTCTTATCTCCACCGCGTGTGATGAAACAATTATTGCCATTATGTTTGCAGCAGTTTTTAGATTACTGTTAACTAATTTATTTTTTAGTTTTAATAACACAAATGCAATTAAAAACTGAAATATCCATGTAATACAGTGTTTTTTCTGCACATCAAAATGTCGGATGTGTTAGACATGGCACTATCAGACAAATAAATCGTCAACAAATCAATGCTTTTGTTCGAGATTAATTTTTTGAAAAAAGAGCGCAGGTCTGTAAAAATAAAATAAAATTCAAATTTATTGTAATTTTAAAATGTATTGAAATTTTACTACACGGTATCTTAGAGAATTTCTACTTATTTTAGAATAAAATCGCAAAATATAGGACATGTGGCAACCCTTAGCATGGCAGAACCATTTTTTTGTTTGACAAGAATATTCTAAAATTCGCGCAACCATTTAAATTTATCTAATCTTGTAACAGCTATTGTGATGGACTGTGTAATCATGAATGTGGAAGGAGCGATAAGCAATTATGACGTAATATTTCCATTATTGAATTTTTTTTTATTTTAATAAGTTTTTCGAAAAGATGTTTGAATTTGTGATTTCACACGAACGACAATTCAAATTTGACTTTGTAAAAAAAAAAAAATTCCCAGTTAGGATTATTACAATTACTGTAGAACATATACTGCATATAATAATTTCGATATTTTTTTTCGAATTTTTTAAATGGGACCTGAATTTTTGTTTTGATTTCCCTTATCAGAAAATTTAACACACTTTTTGGAGAAGATTAAACATAAGTTTAACAACGTGCATTATTATTTTTTTAACTTTTGCAAATTGCGGAAAATTTAATTCATCAATGTTTGTTTTTCTGGCTTTTAACCATTTTTTGTTTCTACCAAAGTAATGCATTCGTATTTTGCTGCTTGAATTTTTTTTTTTTAAAAAAAAATATATTGTAAGCCAATAATTTTCTTTAAAAAATGATCGAAAATTGTTATTAGCGCAATGTTTTCAAAAACATATGATTAATCTTATGATATTTTTTTTGTAAAAAATAATGTTCGTGATTTTAAATTTCATTTGCTTGTAAAACATTTTGAGAAGTGCCTTTAGTTGTGCTACGGTGCAATTAGCATTAAAACATTCATTAGACTGCAATTCGAATTCATTTGAAAATCTATTATGTGTCATAAATTTGCTACACTACTGTAAATTGTTGCGAACGTTTTATTGAAAAGTTAGTATAAGTTCTGATTGAGCTGTCAAGTAAAGAAAAGAAAAATAGACGGAAGAGACTTAAAATTGTGATACATCAAAATACAATTAGGTTTAGATTGTTTATGTTACAAAATTCTTGTAACATGATCTGAAATTGTACTACTTTAACGACAGAAAGCAGCATTATGTTGTAAAACATTTTATTTTAACAATTATTTGTTCGAAAAAAACACTAGAGAAATCAACCTTAAAAATTACCGAAATACTCGGTTACTATCCTAATTTGACTGTCTTATTATTTTTTATACTTATTTCTCTCAACCGTATTGTATAATTTTATGCGAGGCATTTAATTATTTATTCCAGTTACGCTTTGCCGCAATCAAGGGCAAAAAAATATTTCTTTTAGAATCACAACCATATAGTTAACTCATAGCATGGAAATTAATACAAATATATTTAAAAATTGTGCAGCATTTTTGTTTTGTTTTGCTAACGAATAAAATAAACTTAATACATTTTAGTAATAATAAAATATTATTTTATTCTAACAGCTAACTAATTTTAAAATATTGACATTCCCCCCCATCCTTTCTTGTGAATCAAATTGCGAAATGATTTCTAGAAAAATAAATATCATTCAGCGAACGAAGACCTCGGAACCAATTATCAATAAAATCGATACAATTTATGCTGCAAATCATTGAGAAAAAAAAACCATATTACCATTTCACAATACAAAATTTTATTATCTTCCACATTACCATATTAAACGATAGTAAAAACGAATTTGTTATTCAACATACATGCAAATCATTTGGCAAATAGAATCTTTTTATATAGATGGGAAGGGCGAGGAGGGGGGGAGAGATAAATCGTTATGAAAAAATTTATCTACAAATAAGAATTTTAAGAAAGGCTTAAGTTCGAAATTTGGATTAATTTCAAAAGCTTTTAAACACCCAAAGCATAAGCAGGAATTAATAAATATAAAATCGTTCTATAGGATCGATTTACGAGAGCAGTAGCAGAAGGCGGGTAATGTGATGTGTGATCATAGTTTGAGGAATCGAACCGGTTTACACAGGAGGGCAAGGTTAACAAAAATAAAATAGAATACCGTCCTCCCTAGATGTTGTCTTTGGAGAGAGGGGGCAAGGTTGGTTTTTCCAAGGTTGCGATGTGTCCCTGTCTGATTAAACTCTGCATGCACGTGCCGGTTCTTGCATATGCATATCCTCAAGACTAGGAAAGTAATGCTTTCTCATTTCGTGTAAATGTTGCGGTGGTTTGGCAAATTAAGATAAATTTTTTCACTGTTTTTTTTTTATTAATGTCCTTGAAAAATATTATTTATTCATTTTTTTTTTGTTCTGAAATTATTTGTGAAAAAGTATAGTTCTATAAAATAACAACTGATACCTTGGGTGTGAAGTAGCAGTTAGAACTTTCAAGTGGGATGAAATAATTCGAGAAATATAATAAGGTATCAATTTGTTCCGTTAAAATAAGAACTGACGTTTAAATTTTTTGTTGGTACAAATAAAATAGGAATCTTTGCTATTTTAAATAATAATAGAATTTTTATTTTCTTAAATGTTTCTCTAGAATTTCAGAAGCTATTCAACTATCTATTTTTTACAAAAATTGGGCGCGTAACACTTTCTAAGCAAAATTTTCAGTGTTAAGAGTTTGAATAAAGAAGAAAATAATTCCTTCTTTACGTTTACAAGTATAAGTGGTTTTTTTTAAAAAATGAAATCAGAAAATTTCATTTTTAAGTTATTTATGTTATGCGAGATTACCTAATTATATTGATCCGCAACTTATATGTATAAATGTAAAGTATCGAATATTATTTTTAATCATAAGAAATGTTAGAAAGTTATTTTTCTAAACGAAATAGCATATATCTTTTACTTTTGTGAGTTAGTTATTCCCCCCCCCCCATCCCCAGAAGAATTTCTCCAGTTACTTAGTTTTAAATTTTTTTCCTTTCTTTCTTTAAAGTTACGTTTCCTAAATAATTTTCAAAAAAGCAAATTTAAACATGACATTTGATATGCTTCACATTGGCTCGAAAAAATTATATAATACCGATACTGAGTGACAGTATGTTAAGTAATTGTACTTTTCGATTTCAGTAAGGAAATTGTTTTAAGATTGGAAAAAATAATATGTAAGTTTTGTATTGAATAAAACCGTGTCAAAGTTTTAATTTCTTTCAAAACTTTTAAATGTTTTATTCAATCTAGAATTTCAGTTTCTTAATGCATTACAAAAGACGCTGTGATCTCTTGTAATTCCCTTCCAAAAAATCAAAACGCCTTTCATAATGCGTTCTTTTACACAATAAAAAAAAAAGAAGTAGAAATCGAGTCTGATATTAAGTGCACGTAAACTTCTCTTGACTAATCTTAACTGAATAAGTTTTCAGAAAGAACTCTGTCTTTACTTTTCATACATTTTTAACATTTCATTTAAACACAATGTCGCAATTCCTTATGTAAACGTCAACACCCTGTCAAGCAGTACACAAGTTAGATCATATACCTAGATTTCGAATAAGAAATGATGAATAAAAACATCAACTGGAGTTAACATGGCAGAACGGTGCATTTTTTTAACTAAAATGGCAACATCTGTCTGTCCCCCCTTCATTCTCTCCCCCTCTACTGACGTCTGCCCGAGGAAAATTACACAAACGCAGGTGTTTTGGTACAAGACTTATTCTCTGCTTTATTTTCAATCTAACCTCGTCCTGTTCTCCTTTTTGGTGCATTTTTCAAGCAGGGGCTGTATTTGGTTTCCTGTATCTTGATCGTACAGGATGTAGGAACTGAACATGCGCAGTCAAAAAGTTGTGGCGTCATTTGAAGAAGTCAAGTTTTTTTAATAAGCGACACCAGATTTTCAGTTAACTGGGCTTCACAAGATAGGATGTTAGCACTGTTGCCAAAAGCGTTATAAAATGTAAAAGTTAAACAGTGATTAATTCTTGATTCTTAAAATTAATTCTGGGAATATGCGTAATTTATTTCTAACATTATTATTATTTGTTTGCTTATTTATGTTAAAGAGCTATACAATTTAGTTAAAAAGGCTGATACATTAGAATAAAATTAATTATATAAATCAGGTTCAAGGTTTAGTGATAGCTTGCATCATTGTGATTTGTAGTAATAAATAATGCATATTTCATTATTTATGTTACTGATTAACTAATTTAACTAGTAATATAATTTATGTTACTTAATTTTAAAATTATTTCGTAAATGTATTATGATATAATAGCTACACACATATACATAATGAATAGAAAAATTTGTATACTTTTTGTGTTTAATAGAACTATGAATTACAATACATAAAAATATGCAAATAACATTAATATAATGCAGGTCAGGTAAAGAAATGTTTTAAAAGCATATATTATGTATATATTCAGTGCTTGAGAGATCATTTCAGTTGTTTTGATTTTATTTCTTTTCAAACAAAATTGAATTAAGTCCAATCTGTTAATATGATGCCTATTAACTGAATGTGTTTATCTCAATAAATTAAGAAAGTTTGCAAAAGTCATTAAATCGATAGTAAACATATACTTATATTTTTTTAAGAAAAAGGATAGTACAGCGAATAATATGAGATTTAATGTTAATATTAAATGAGTTGTTAATAAATTAAGGACAAAGATAAAAAAAAAAAATCTTTAATTTGTAAGGCATAAAGACGAAACTGGCATCAAAAATGGTTTTTGCGAAATTACGGGACTAAAGATTGAAGTCAAGATCTCTAAAAAAATAAGATAAAAATTATGTTACAAAAAGCAAAATATTTTTCAATCTGTCTAGAATTAAATTTTTAAAAATTATCGCTTACTTTTCAGTAAAAATTATCTTGTTTTCTATTTCAGTGAGTTTATTATTATAAAATCATGTTATTACTTTTAATAACTATACATAGCTTGAAAATACACAAAAATTTTAATTTAGTTAATTTTCTTTTAATTTCATTTTTTGAGGTTTTTTTTTTATCCAAACAATATCTAAATTTAGAAAATTAATACGTGATTATTGTAAAAAAGGAAATAAGTAATATTCACACTTTTTTTTTTCTTTTTTTACTTTAGAAAGAAAAAAAATTGTACCGTCATCTTTCATAACTGTTTTTTAAGGAAATAAATTAATTACCATAAATATGCGACATTAGTTTAATTAAACATCGTTTTTATTATTAATTATTCCATTTTTATAATTTAAAACGTAAATTATTAATTTTGAAGAAGTGTTACAGGTATTAAAAGCTGTTTTTTTTTTTTTTTTTTAAAAAAAAAAAAGTTATGTTCTGTGGATTAAGGAGAATTCCTTCTCTAGAAAATTAAATTATATCTTGTACTCTGACAGAAACACTATCAAAAGAGGGAAAAAAAATAGTGCAAAATAACAATTCAAATTTATTCAATATGAAAAAAATTCTTTTTTAAATATATTTTATACATAAAAAGATTATTAAGAAGCACAATGTCGAGAAGAAAATAAAACCCAGACAGATAAAAATAAAAGAGAAACAACGAAGCATCTTGACTTGTGTTTGAAGGTTATTCACTTGCAAACAATACTATTTTTTTAAAAACACCAAAAACTTATCCTCCAAAAAAACTTGGAACCCTTCCGAACAACAGCCACCAGTGAGGATTGAACTCACGACCCCTGGTTTACAAGACCAGTGCTCTAACCGCTGAGCTATGGTGGCTCGCGTGCGGCATGTGATAAAAGTCATGGCATCAAAAGTTATCAGTGCAGTTTTTTTTTCTTTATGAAAAATAAAAACCATTATACTAATTTCTTCATTGATTTTTGTTAAGAGTTATTTTGTAGTTCCTTTGACTAAAAAGAACTCAAAGACAAATGATAATCGAATATTATTTATTTATTTATAAAACGAATAGTGTAAAAAGATAAGGAATTAAATTTGAAAAAAATTCTGTCCTTAGAATTTCTTTCAATTTTTCTCAACGCTATCATCTGAACAGAAACGAAACGTATTTATAATAAAAATTTACTAGTTAGCAATGTTTTTTTTTTATTATTATTTCAGTGCATTTATTATAATAAAGTCACTTGATGAATTAAAAATTTTATCATGAGATAAATTATTTTTTGTTAGTCTTTTTTTGCAGTGGAACAAATGAAAATATTTTATTACGAAGCCTTACATCAAATGATATTATTTAATTGAAGGTGGATAAGGTTTTTTTTCTATTTTTTTACCATGATTCTCTTTTTTATGGTGTAAGAAACTTCGTTAAGAAAGCCTTCAACTTATTTAAGAAGGACGAAAGTTCAAATAGTATCCAAAATATTCTGGTCAATTTTTTCAAAATTTATGGCTGTATCAAGCAATTTAAAAATAAGTAATAATGTTATAATCATCGATTCTTTTAATATTTTGTGTAATAACAATGAGGAATCGAAAATAAGTTTACAGAACAATGGAGGATTGCGGTGCGAATTATCCTATTTTGTTACAATAAAATCTACGGATTCAGATTGAGTTAATAGAGAATTTTTCATAACAAATATATTGCAAACTTTCACGAAAGGATTTAGAAAACTGACCTAAATAACAGCTAATTTAGAATTGTACATTACCTCATTTACATATTGTAGAGTTTTATACGGGCTCTGCGGAAATGCAGTGAAAAGGTTGCAAAATTCGAAGTAAAAGTTGTTTAGGACCACGCCCATTGTTGATTAGGTAACTATGGGTGGTCTGTATTTTCCTCGCGATGTATACTTTATTTTTTGTTATTTCCGAAATTTTTAAATGTTTTATGAAGAATATAATGAATGACAAAAGGCATAACTGTAAAATTATTTTCATTGTAAATACCCTGCTTGATTTATAAAAATAATAATTATCATGATAATCGGGGCCAGCCATCTGGGGGGGGGGGGGGGCGCCGGGGGCCCTCCCCCCCCGCCGGGGGGCGACTGAGGGGTCCCCATCACGATCAAGAAACTGAAATACTGTATTGTTGCACATGAATACTTGACAATATTCATATCGTTTCCAGTATGACGTAAAGTTCATTTTATCGTAAACATTATTCTTCTATATCTCTAAATTTCTCGACAATCTTCAAACTAATTTTTGACGATGCGAATGTTTAGTTTTTGTTATTTGATTCGGGGAACTCCCGAGTATTCCCACCTAAACTGAACTTTTTAGTCAAGCATGTGTGCAGAACGCTTAATTGCATTTTCTATATTGAAAAAGAAATTGTAAAAAATAATAATTTTTCTAAAGTAATTAATGTATTAACGAAAACAAAATCAGCATTAAATAAATATGCATTAGTAATATATGCTCATTTTTTGTAATTTTCTTTTTTACTTTACAAAAATTTAGGGCCCCAAATGGTTTCTTGCACCCAGGCCCCTTTATACCGTCTCTGATGCTGATACATTATGGTTTAACTACACATTTTAATTATATTAACGAGTTATAAGTATGGTAACGTTAGCATTGCGCAAATTTATTTTCTTAAAAAATATATTATTTGTTTCATGATGGTTACGTACTCGACAAGAGTCGGAGATTTAAAAATTTCCATTTAAAAGCAACAACAACAAAATTTAAATGTTGAAAAAATACATTGTAATGAAGTATTGCAGGGAAAAAAAGTTTCCTTTATTTCTAATTTTAGTTTTACTTATATTTTCTATAAGTAAGTCTAAACTGTAAGGGAACAAACGAAATAAAAATTGAAAAAGTTCTATGCAAAGTTTTACAAAGAACAGATTTAGCCATCTAAGATGCGGTCTTTTTTATAATTATTATTAAATTACTCATTTAAATGTAAGAATTAAAGTAAATAATGAAATATCGAGAAATGGACAATAGTAAACTTTTCCGATATTAAAATTAAAGGAAACGATAAATTATTAAATTGAATATTATATCAGCTACAAGTAATTAAAATTAAAGCAAATGATAAATTATTAAATTGAAAATATTTAAGGTAAATGTAATTAAAATTGAAGTTAACAATAAAAAATTGAAAAGTGATCAGAAACGAAAATTTATAGCCTACCTAAGACAATAGCCCTTTGGATGGCTGGCTAATAACTTTGTAATATTGAATCAGTTTCATTTGACGAGGACGACTCATCAGCGGCATTTCCTTCTCTAACATTCCACGGAACCATAAGCAAAAACTCAATAATTTGATCCTTCTGTCTTTTAAAAACATAGTATACCTTTCATTTGTTAATGAAAAATAGTATTATACGAATTCATTTAAAAATATATTGTATACCACAACAGATATATAGCAGACAAAACGAAACAAAATTCCTGTTAGATATTTTTCCATTCATGTCATTATAATTACTTATTCGACAGATATCGCTAATTTCCATTATATTGAATAAAAATCTCTTAACTAACAACCAATGTAAATCGTTTAGAATATCACTAATCTAAAAATTTATTAAAGATGCCCGATTTCAAAGTTTACTTTCTCCTTAAAACATCAGTGGTAGAACTTTCAGTTTGACATATTAATTGTAATGGATGTGTGGAGATTTTTAATCATATTAAGCAAAAAATAGCACAAATTTAGAATTAGTTTCAGTATAATAAAATAATAAAATTTTTAATTTATATTTAAATGAACTGACATTAAAAATTGATCTCATTTAAAACGTTTTTCCGCTAACTTCAAATTATTTGAATTAAATAACGTATAGAAATATATGTATTTTTAAATCTACTATATTTAGTAATATTTAAAAATACTTTTCAATAGGCAATAGCATATCTCAAAATGTAGAAGCTCTTTTCCTCAAGACGAAATTTAAGATAATCACTAAAATAAATGTCCATACCTGGACGATCCCTATTTTGGAAATAAAAAAATATCATGGCGCCATCTATTGTAGTTATTCATAAATGGCATTATTAATTTTAAAATCAGTAATAATAATAATAATAATAAAACTGGTGCAATATCATATTCTATGATCCCTCTCCTGAGGATAAGGCATATAATCTTATACAATCAGTTTTATCAGAATCAATGATTTTTTTTTCCCCTTGTAAAATGAGTTCCATCTTTTACATTAAAATTTTAAGAAGACTTTTATAAAGGAGTACGTGTGTTACAGCCAAAGGAATTAATTTTGATATTGAAGCATTATTTTACATAAAAATGAGCTTCAAATTTGTGCCGTATTTTTTAACGTTAGGTGAAGACATGAACTGAATGATAAATTTTTCTTTCCTCAAATATGTTTGCTACTAAATGACATCAAAATTTAGATTATTCCACTTTAAACAGCAACAGAAATTGTTTGACACTAAACGGATAATATAAAAGCTCTCAACTCTAGCGTGATGATACTTAGGACATGCATAAAGATATGCTTTTAGAGGTCGTATAACAGTAATGTGAGTGTCATCTTATTCAAGAGGGTCATCAAATTATCGTCCACTAAGAGTTTTATGTAAACGTTTAATTTTTATTGATATTCCTGTTGCAGATTACGAGATTTTAGAGTCGTCTTTTATTTTTTTCTGATATCCTTGCATTAGAAAAGTCTATTTTCGATTCAGGTATCACTTTTCTGTTTTTTTTTAATGGAATATGAACACTTTTTTTCGTCAATCTATTTTAATGTAATTTTTTTTGTAAAATTATTTCGCTCATTCAAAGTTGATTTTCTTTCTAAAAGAAACTACAAAATAATATTCTTGCCAAATAACAATTAATATCTAATACAACACATTAAGAAAAAAGTGAGTTTGAAAGAAATTTAAGTTGCATTTATAACTAAATAACTTAGCTCAAAAATTTTGAATAAAGGTTTCGTAAATCAATATTTAATTATGTATAAAACCTCCAATTAAATTAAAGAAACCTTTTAAAGTAATGAAGGAACATTGCATATTAATGACCTGTGAAAAAGAACACAAACTAACGAATAAAATTCCTTCTGAATAGATGGAATAAAAACTAAGATAACGCTTTAAAATTATATAAATTATTTCTTAAAAGCTGATTAATCACTGATAATAAGCCAACCTTAAAATTAAAGCTCTTAACATTGCAGAAAATCACAATAATTCCTAAATGAGTATAATGACAAAATAGAAAGCGGAATTATATTTTAGAAAATCCTAAAAAATCTTAATATTAGTATAACAATTCTTAAAACTTAAAAATAAATACTCATAGTAAATCTTTAGAATTAAAAAAAGACAAAAATAAAACGTAGTATAAAAATGTAACACACTTAACAAAAATAAAAAGTATTACCATGACTAAAAACCTAATGAATAGACTTTTGTTTAATCTAGGGACAATGAAATATTTTACATACAAAACATCAATAATAATTTATTTCATAAATTTAATAATTAATCAGTTTTTTGTAGAGATCGACGAATTATTTTATGAATTTCAAATTCAAAAATAATTAAAAGTTTTACATAATGTTCGTAAAAATCTCTGCATCTACTTAACACAGAGCCATCCTATACAAAATTATAAGCTTCGAAATCTTCGGGATGTCAATTTTTTTTACTTAATAAAAATATGAGGATGTACAGAAAATCGAAGTTGCTCCTAAATAAATCAAAATTTCATGGGTACGACAAAATTGATACGATATTTTTGTTCGGTGTTGATACGGCTCTGACAATATTCCATTTGAAAACCAGATTCCCGAATTGCATCCAACTCATCCAATTTTAACGCGTGCCCCGATCCCGAAAGAAGGGCAGGTGATGTTTGTACCCTGCGCAGAAAAAAAAAGCGAAAAGAAAGAAAAGTGTTGGAAGCGCGCAGCCACGTGGCCAGAGGGAATACGTCGTGCCCCTGTTAACCCCCTCCACTCACCTCTATTCAAGGGCAGGGATAACCCTCCTTGAACTCCGAGACAGTGCAATCCACCTTAGCAGAAGATTTATTAGCAAACGATAACGATAGAGTTTCCATCAATGTTTTATGCTTCTTACATCTAAAAGCAGATTTTTTATGAGCGATTTTTGAATGTAGAGCATGATATTGTGTCGGTATATAGTCTGACATTTTTTTTATAATTTTCTTTTAATGTTTAATAAGCGAGTGGTGGCAACAGATTAGAAACAAAAGTTATTCGCCTTGATGTCATAATTTATTTGCAAATGATAACGACGGGAATACCGTCGATATTTTATGATTGTTACATCTAAAAGCATTTTTCCAAGAACGGTTTTCTGAAAGTGAAATAAGAAACTATAAGTCTATTACTATGAGGTTTTATCGTCGGTTCTTTTATTATTGTTTATTTATTTTTTTTCCCAAGAATTAATAGCGTATTTGTATGAAATGTTACTCAACTTGATATTACAATTTATTTGTAAACGATAATGATTGAATATTTATCGACGTTTTAGGTGCATTAAATTAACCATCTCTTTTTAAAAGTATTTTTTTAAAAATATATATAAGCAAGATATATCGATTTGCAGTTGATCATTCATTGATCAACAGACAATGAATTGCAATATTTTTCTTCTTTTAGTATCATCTGGCAGTAATTAATTTTTTTCCGTAATTTTTAAATTATATCATGTTCACTCATTTGCTTCATTCATTTTTAATCAGAAAAAAAGCTTTATTTTAATTAAAAAAAATTTTAAGAATAAGAATTTATTATTTTAAAAATAAATATGTCGTTATATTTTTTTTTACTAATATGAACCAATTTTTTTAAAATTTTCCCCTCCCAATCATGCATTGCATAGCTATGTCATTAGAAACCCACAAAACCCACAAATGATGTAACCAAATTTCTAAAAATTAGTTCAGATGATGATAGAAGTGCAAAAAAAAAAAGAAAAACAATATATTATTTTCCACTTTGACTTCAATATTTTTTTAAAAATTAGATGTAGATGTTACATAATATGATATTGTGTACAATTTTTGATGTATAACGTTATTTCTTAAAGGATTAATACAGATACGTAGTAATTCTCGTGATAATTCTATTTCATTTTATAAGCAAAATCACACCAAATTTATATTTACATCTGATTTTTTTATTCATCAGCTTACAGTATTGTTACTTGTAATTTTTATTAGCTTACGAGCTATTTATAAAAAAAAAACCAATTATCTTGGAAACATTGCTGTCAAAATCACTTTGTGTTTCTTTTTTTCATTATTTATAGCTAAACATTTTATGCATGAAAAATTACGTCTCATTTTTATTGATGTTTTCAAAACAATTTGAATAAATGTCCTCGAAATTTATTTTTTTTAAGAGTGTAAGAATCTCTTCATTCTATTGCATTTTGCGGTACAATTAAATAGAAAATATAGTTATTGATTCTTGCTGTATATCTTTGGTTAAAACATTTTGTACATTACTTTCTTTTTTTCAGCTAAGCATCCGATATCTTACTGAAATCTACGTTATTCTGAATCAATAAACACTCGGTATGCAACCAGATGTTTTTTTTAACTCTCTCGAAACAATTCAATGAATTATTCATATGGTAATTTTTTTTAACACAGAAAAAGATACATAATGATAATACATAAACTGTTGAAACCGGTTAGATATATCAGCATTTTAATACGGTCGTTGTGTATTAATAGTTTTGATCCATCTTTGTTTTTGCTGTGCCATTTGTATGATAATTTGTTACGTAAGCCTATCTCAAAGAGCATTTATCTGTAATGATTCCTAGCATTGCTATAAATATTGTTATTAAACCAAACCTATTATTGTAACAATTTGTAACAAAAGGCGAAACTTGTTCCAAACATTATGTAAAGATAAAGAGACAATTTTAATTATCAGCTTTAAAAAACTTTTTTTTTTTCAATTAATGATTGCTTTATTTCGTGAGTTATGAATAATTTAGAATCAAAGGTTTGACAGACATACTGAAAAAAAGTCTAGAGGTAAATAATTTTTTAATGTACTTCATATTTTTTGAATTTATCAGTAAATAAAAACGTAAAAAATCAGTATGTACATATTTTTATCAATGTCAAATTGAGAGCAGTGGAATTTAAAAATTCGTTCTAAAAATAAATTTTTTATTGAACTTTCAAAAAGTGAAAAACAGGCGAGAATTCCCGGAATTTATTGTTTTAGTTAATTTTTTGTTTTCAAATTTAATGTTGGTTTTTATAATAAATCTCTTCTTAATTAAAACAAATGTTTCACAATTTCAATCGAACGAATGTAACTGCTAATTATTTTTCTGATTTATTAAAATTTTAACTCTTCAAAACGTAATCCGCTGCAAAAATTAAAATATTCATTCTGTGCTAGTGAGCAATTGTAAAAATTCACCCAAAGCGCTACTTTTTGTTTTCTCAAATCCACTTACCAATTATTGTTTTTATTTTTGCATCATCTGTTTCCAGCACTGCATATAATACGCAATGACCCCATACGACTATCTTCTCAAGCAATTCGCCATTTTTTTACTTCTCTTTTTGTTTTCCTTCTACACCTAGATATTCTTTTTGACTTTCCTCATTTTTTTAAGATTCGACTTTTCCTTGTCTTGCCGCGTAATGGTTGCCTTCTGAAGGTAAAGTGACTGGTTTCTCTTTTGTTCTTTTTTTTTTTATACTTTTTTTTGTTGTTGTTGTCATTCTTCTTTAAATAGATTGCATAACCTTCGTTTCATTTTTCCACCTTTATTTTGTCTGAAATAGCAAGTACATTTTCTCCAGATGGGTTTTGAAAAAGAAGTTTTAATTTTTAAATTTCCTTTTGTTCATGGAAATGTTGATAACATTGAAATGTAACACAAAGAGAAAAGAGAAATTACTTTTGTTCTTCACAAAAAATATAATTATGTAATGAGTCTCATTATTAATATACTACATTTTATAATTTTACCATTATTATAATATAAAATATAGTGTATTATCACATATAGTATTATATGTTTTTGATAAATACAACATTAAATCAGGAATCTTTTCACAAAAATTTGAAAATGAATTGAAATACAAATTCTTATTTGAACAAAAAAAAATAAATAAATTAAGAAATTTTTCTTCTTTTCTTTCCTTTTTTTTCTTCTTGCAAAAAAAAAGTGAACGATATTTATATTTTTAAATAATAAATTTACAATTAATTCCAAAAATATTTTCAGCTTATTATATAATTCGATTGTAAGACAAGAAAATTAATAAATTTAAAAAAAAAAGGTATTGCATTTAAGATTTATTGTGTTTATTTATTTATTATTTTGCATAGCAAATAGAAACTTGATTAGATATTCCAATGTTTTTTAAAAACAAAAATATTTGGGTAAAATTCTCATTTGCAGATCGCAAAGAACTGGGAGGGAAAAAAACGAATTTGGCACGTGATTGAATGTCACGTGTGTACAATGAAAATAAACATATTTGAAATGAAATCGCCAATTTGAAAATTCACGCGCCACAATTGCAACCTTCGTGTTTACATTCCGTCACTTTTCACGGAATGGAATATTGAATCATATTTCCTTTACAAAGAATTGGTAAAAATGACTAAAGCACTATAATCAGAACATGTGTTTGATTTGAAACATAAAATAACCCACAAGTTTGAATGAACGTTATATAAAAAAAAAAAAAAAATCAACCTCTTGAACAGAACAAGTAAACATACCAAGAGCCAATAAACCAAGAACAAATTAACTACTTTTTTCGTGGATACATTGGCAACTCTCCAAACTTTTGAGCTCCTAGCACTGTTTCCTGAACGATAGACAACTACTTCAGCTGTCATATGTATATAAATAAACCATTCCATGAAATATTGCTCGCATTTCGGGACTGAAGTTCTTCAAGTGGCAAGATTTTTGAAGAAATGAGCTCCTTTTTTTTTTATAAAGGTTAAGACCCCCTACGATAAACTTAAATAAAATAGAAGGGTTCTTACTACCGTTTTTACATTCTTGAAATTGAAAGAAGTATAAGCGAATAAAAACATTTTTTAGGGGGGGGGGATTATTCAGTAACCCGGAAACGTATTTTTGAACACTATGTAAGAATTTTTTGCTTGGAATTATTTCAAATGATTTTGCTTAAGAGCTAGATTTTAAATGTTATTAAAAAGTTAAGATGCTCAAAAGGCTTCCTTGATGTATTAAAGCGAAGAACTAAATATTCATTTTCATATATGTTTCTGCGGCAAAAGATTATCCCCCCCCTTTGTCAAATTCCCTCCACCAAGGCAAATAAATACAACAACAATGTAGATGCATAATATTTTTGAAAATGTACTCAGTTGAATGAGGTATCGAATGAGGGAAATTTTTTTTAATACAAATGCTGATTCATAAACTATTTTAGCCTTGTCTTTGTATTTACTTCGCTGATATATGAGCTAATGATTACTGTACATGATCATCAAATTCCAAAAGAATATTTAAAGAATAACTAATCTTTCATAACAAAGACTGTTTTGTATTAATTATTTGCTGTCATCTCTACTCTGTTTGCTTATAAATATATATGTGTGTGTTCATTAACTCATATATATATATATATATATAGTACAAATCACAACATATCACACAAATATGACAATAAAAGAATATCCAACACAAAATCAATGTAAATAAAAGATTTTAAAAAAACTAAATATTTATTAAAATTATAGAAAAAAAAAATATTTGTGCACATCAGATAAAAAAAAGTTTTTTTAATAATAATTGAACTATCTAAATTAGAAATGTAAAAATTTTTTGAAGAGAAAAAGCCTAGAGAAAGAAAAGCAAAAATTTAGAATAATGGAAATAATGTAATTAATACTGCTCCATGCTTTGGAATGGAATAATGTGTGTTTATACCGGTAATTACTGGTCAAACCATCCCACTTCAATGAATAACATTTTAAAAAAAATAAGATAACAAACCAAAAATCATCAAATTCAGAAAATCAACCTCAGAATTTATACATATATATATATATAATGTACATGTGTATGTGTGTGTGATAAGACGTATGAGAAAAGGGGACAAATACATATTGTAATCAATGAATCAATAATCTGGCTATAACAAGTTTCCAGTAAACAGAATTTTTATTTTTACTATTTTTTTTTTTTTTTTTGGATTAGCTGCAATTATAAGATAAATAAATAAAAATGAAGGAATTTTTGAACCAGGTTTTTAATATCAAATTGAGTGATTTCCCCCCTCCCTCCTCTTCTCCAAAGCTTTGGCAACTGAACAGGCCTTCGAGTCAGTCTCTTAACTTATTTCATTAACATCTGGGAAAGTGTAGAAGCCAACTTCAGGCTATCTTCACATGTATTTGGTTCCAATTGGAGATTCAGGACACAAAAGAGCTCATTCCTCCCCCCCCACACACCCCTTAAGCATCATCTCATCTCGAAAGTAAATTAAATTACCAACATTTTTTGAGGAAATAATATTTTTTACATCCTGTTAATTAAAAAAAGGCAACGGTAGCCTGGTGGTCATGACTTCAGATTCGTGGCCGGCGGTTTTTGTTCGGTCATGGGTTCGATCCTTGGCCTCTAAGAGACCCCCGTGTAGCCGGGACTGATGCACGTAAAATCTGTCGGGGTCCAAAGTCCTCCCGTTGACGTGGTGTGGAAGTTAGGAGAGGGTGGTGCCAGCTCAGGTGTCGTCCTCGTCACTTGACCGTGGCTCAAAATTACGAGGTCCATCGCCAATAACCCTTGTGTTGCTTCTAATGTGACGTTAATAAAAACTAAAAAAAATGAAGCTATCTTACACAATTACGGTAACGATTTGAGATAGAACTTTTACTATGACTTCAAGAGACATTAAATAAATAATCTATCTCACCTGAATCCAACAATTATCAAGGTAAAATATTCTGTTTACTCTAAATTGTTATTAAATAATCTTTCTGATAGCATTTTTGTTTTGTAATTGTTGTCTGTAATAATTTTCATAATGACAATTTAAATTGATACACTTTTTTTTAAAGTGTACAAACTTAAGAACCTATTCTTTGCACGGGGCAATTTCAAAATTCAGCAATCAATCTACCAAGCATAAAATATTTTTAATATGGATTTTTAGTATGGACAAAAGATAAAAATAAAATTCAATCAACAAAGAAATTAGACTTTCGGAACTCTTTATTTTTTTTTAAAAAATAATATTTGAAATATATCAATGCAACAATAGTGTATTGTAAACAAATAATGAAAGTGGTTTGCAATGTATGAGATATTCAGAATATGCCTTGTCGAACGAGCAAAACGTTTTGAAGCGCTTAATAACTGTAACGTCTTAAGAATTTCAAATTTGCTTTCAACTTGCACCGTAGAAAAATAGTTCTGCAATGAAAGTTTCATATATTCATTTGCGACAAAAGCAAATGCATGAATCCAAATGATGTTTCTGCGGTTAATTAATTTTCGAAATCTTATTGTTATACAATACTAAACGCTTAGTAAGCAACAGAAAACTTCCGAATTTGACTGCCTTAAAATTGATCGCCATACACAAGCAAAGAAACGAAATTCTATTTCGGGTAAAAGCACAATATACAGGTTTTTACAACATTAGTTTTACAGTAATGAATAAATAAATAAACAGACGCCCTTTCTGCAACGAATAGGATCCTTACAAAATTACTCTACTGTATATCGTTTGGCATATTTCGCAACAAGAATTCCATTTTTTTCCTCCAATGGATTCGCGACGTGAGCTACTTTTCCCTTTCTGGCTGCCGCTCATTGTTTGGCGGCGCCACATCTGTCAGACGATTTTCCCTCCCGCCGACCCCCTTTGATGACACCGCCCGGGCTATGAAAATTGATTGCGTTTTTATACTTACCGCTCATTTCTTTTCTACGGATTATTCTTTCGGCATAACCGATAAGCTGAGAAGTAGTAATCTGATGTTAATTTTTCTTCGGGGGGGGGGAATATTAATTTTTTTCACTTAAACGTTTTTTTCTTCAAATAAATTTGCATGGATATAGATTCAAAAAACTTTTTTATGAGGTTTTAATTTCGAGGGAGGGGAAAGCACGTTGTACACTAATTTTTGAACAATCGATTGCTTACAAAATCTTTATACGATCATAAAAACCCTATTTTCGCAGAATTCAAACTTGAATAAATAACTAGTACAATTTCATAGGGAAAATGTTCGTTTTTTTAAAGCAATTGTAATAAAAAGATAACTTTGAAAATTTTTCTAATTTGTTATAATGTATTAATCAATTTACAACTGGGAAAACTGCAGAAAAATTGCATACTTTAAAATGTTTGTACACAAAAGTGCTCTTTCTTCATCGAGTGTGGCAACGCATGTGTTGTTGTTGCCAAGCTCACAAAAATTAAAGTTAGAATTTTGCAATAGGTCTAGTTTTTGAGAATGACAGAATTTTAGTCGTCGGAAAAAAAATGTAATGAAACTCGATAACAATTTTTCTTGATTTGGTTTTTGCCTAAATACAGCTATTTTATTGTCAAATGAAGCCTTCGCCATAAAAATAAAAATAATTTGGATCTTTTAAATCTTATAATTCACAAACCATTTTTTTTAAAGGATTAAATCTTTTTTTTTAAATCGGGCAAAGAAATAATTTGAATCATTTCATTTGACTATAACTGGACGCGGGATTTATAATTTGTATAATTTCTATGACTTCTAAGCTGCATTTTATCCAAGAGTCATTTTAAGTTTGTATTTTACGTAGATTGATTATATAAAATGAAAACGGTGTGCAGACAAAGAGTGTTACAATCATAAATTTTAATAAAATATTCATACACCAATTTTAAAACACAAAAACAAAATTTAGAATACAATTTGTATACTTGCACTTTTATATTGCCACTCGAAACAATTCTTTCCTGTTTAGAAAAAACAATAGTATATTGTCAAAGGGCAAGCACCTGCATTTAATAACAAACAAAATCGAATCAATTGAGCTGAATTTAATTCAGCAATCCAACCCATTATCTTATTTATCCATTCAAAACCTCTTCATAAAGGACTTGTATACCTCAACAATCACTCTACATCTTATTTACCAAAACTCTTACGTTTATTAATTCCCCCAGCTCTTTAAAACCTCTTATCTCATTTCAGTGCATGCGCATACACATTTAATAACATAACAACCCTGCACGATTCAATCAGCAACAGTTTCATAGATGAAAACCTTGTCATAAATAGAATAATCCACTTTGTCTTTTGGAAAGCGATTATTTTTCTTTTTTTTCATCATCCCCTCCCAGCCGAGTGTAATTGATCATCAAGTGAAACTCCGACCCTATTATCTTAATTTGTTTGACTGAAACACTCCCGAAAACTTTCTCCCTTTACCCAATGGGGAAAATGAACGGGAACGGCAGTAGAAATGACTCCTGTTTCGCACGGATCGATTTTCCTTCATCCCCCCCCCCATCTGTCCAATACATACTGAGAAGTCATTCATTCACGGATACTGCAGCGCCATCTAGAGGAGAAGAGGGCCACTAATCTATAAGTGTGATTGAAGGTTGTTCTTTTTGATGTTTATCATAACATTTTTTCGGAAGACCGTAATTTGTATCTCTTGAACTAAATCACTTAATGTGTAGGTCTTTAATGGAAAAATGGTATGTATGGGAAAGAGCAAAGCTTACGAATAACTTTTGAGAAAGATAAATTTAATGAGTAATTTTTAAAAATAAGAAAATAACGACAAAAATATGCATTTGAATACATAAAACAAAACAGACGTAAAATATGTTTTTTTTTTGTCTTAAGGCAGCTGTTTGACAAAATAATCACTAATATTTCTTTAAATTACAAAAAAAAAAAAAAAAAAAAATCCTTCAGTTTTAGATAATGTGTGTATTTTCGACTATTTAAAACACCACGAATTTTGCCTGTTTTAAAATAACTTATTTGAAAATAATTTTTTTAAATATAAGGGAGCTCTACATATTTTGACGTTGCTAGAGTTTTTGTTATTTGAATGTGTCTTGGGGCAACCACATGTCAAATTTCTTTCTTTTTTTCTTTTCAATTTTTTGTGTCATTTTTGAAATATATTTTGCGTTAAAAATCAAGAATATAAACTAAGAATAGAAAAAAAAAAATCAGCTACTTAGTTTGAGTAAATAAATCCACCATTGGCTCTGTAAAATATCACAAAAATAGTTCTAAACACACACACACAAAAAAAAAAAAAAAAAAACATGGAGAAACTGTCCACCATATTTTTTAAATATGTTTGCTGTTTTAAATATATTCTCCACGCAATATAATAAAAAAAGATCGAAATATTCACAAGTAAATTAATATTTTTTGGTTTTATATATTTCTTTTATTCTTAACAGCTTGATGTTGTTCTTAATAATGGCAAATGATTATTGAATAAGTTACAAGCATTGAATGAAACGTCTGGATAAATCGAATAAGTTTGTCAGTGGAATTCTCCATCTCTCACTTCCTAATTTTAAGAAAAAAAAATGTTCAAGATACAAGATTGATAACCAAACGAGTGTTTGCAGAAAATGTAGCCATTTTTTCCAGTAGGCCGCCGGTTACAATATTCTACATTAAAACTGTAATTATTTTTTTAGAAATGAAAAAAATAAAAATTTACTCTAGAACTAATTGTATATAACGTTTTTCTCCCCTAATTCTCTAGAAATGAAGTGGATTTTATTTCTTCGATTGTCATTTCTATTCACATTTACATATTTATTTAATATTCCGTCCAAATTGATTAACATTCTTATTTCCTATTTTCTCGTGATTATGATATATTAGCAGACGATCGTAATTTTCTTTTTAATACAATTCGTAAGTCACGTGACTAATTAATTCAGCTAAGAAGAATTTTTTTTTATGTAAGCTAGCGAAAGAATTATTTAACTAGTTGCAAATGTAGCAAAACTGCACGCGATATTTTTACTTCGCGATCTTAAAATGTGAACTATAGCCCTATAAATAGTTATGAAACTAAAAAATGCAACAGTTTTGCGACTTCTCATAAAAAGAGAGAGAGAGAATTCCGGTCGTCTGCGTTTTTAAACGCAGCAAGTGCAAGAAATCTTAATAGAGAGAGAGAAAAAAAAATATTTTTTTTTGTCTGGACATGTCTAACTAAATTTGTCTAGACGGCGCAGCAGCTTTTTAATATGCCGTAAAAATGCTCCTAATATATATTTTTTTCTTCTGTTTTATGACTCTAGAATTCCAATCCAAGCCTTCTGTCTCACTTGATAGATCCAGTTGCATTAACAAACACCTATTTTCTACTATTTTTCCTCCGTTCAAATTGGAATTATTCCTTTTCTAATAAATGTTAGGCAGTATTTGTATGAAATATGAGATATCAACTGAAACAATTAAATTTAATTTAATATTATTTGCTTAAAACATAAATTTCCTGCAAACAGTTTTGAAGAATGTTTCTAATTTGTTCTTTTTTGCTGTTTTAGATAATGGTAACGGAATAAATAAATAATTATTCTACGAATCTATACATTGTTTGTACGTCTGATTTTGCCGACCTGTATTAATTTCCAGAAAAAGAAAGGGGGAGGGGGGAGAAACTCTAATGAACAAAACTTCAACACTCTGAAATTTTCTATTTACATTTCGAATGTACTTAAGTATAATTTTATTGATGTGTGTGAAAATTAAGAGTATGGAGAGCCAACTCAGGTATCATCCTCGTTACTTTATCGAGATTTAAAATTTCGAGATCATTGCTAATAGCCCCCTTGTTGCTTCTAAATATGATGTTAATAAATTATCAGTCAATCAATAAGCACTTGGATGTTGATTTCCGAGCTAAAAAAAAATATGTTCCAAAAAGTTGGATACCGCGGTTGCTTTATTGCTTCAATAATTATCTAGAATCAACCAATAAGCAAAAACAATGAAATTGCGAATGAGGAAAGAAAGTATCCATTAACGTTGAATAGTTTGCAAAAATAACGTTGATGTTCTGGTGTTTTAATTCATATGTGTCTGACGACCAATTGATAGGATAGTTTGTACACTAATACACACATAAACATGTATTAAAATATGACATCCAATACATATAAACCCAAAATACTCGAAATGGGAAAAAGAAGAAAGAATTCAGGGGATATTTTATGAGTTGCACGAATCCTTTTATCTCCCTCTTAATTTACTTCATCGAATCAATATCTATTTAAAAACAATAACTTGTCGTCAATCCGTAGGTTGCATTTTAGAATATTATTATTGGATAGGGTATTAGAGTTCCTAATCGCTTTCTAATAAAAGATTTTACTCGCATATTTTTTTTTAGGACTCGTTTCTTTCATATTTGTTAGTCTGAAACTAGATATTAGATGACCATTTCGAAAAAAAAAAAAAAAAAAAAAAAACCAATTAATGTTTTTAAAATACATTCAAATATGCGTGACAACAATTTTGTAAGGTCAAAATTTATTCTTTATGACTAAAATTTTGATTGCGTATTAAAATGAATGAATTGGTAATACTCTTCATTCACGAAGTAATTTTTTTTTTCACATTTTATCTCCAGCCTTTTCATAGTAGCATAAATACAAATTCAACTGAATGACTTTTATATTTAAATTTTCAAAGCTTACAAATAACTCCTGTCGACGTGAATCGTACGTAACTCCACCAGAAAAAAAAATTTAGTGCTATTGTGGCAATTAAATATTTCGTCCCTTCTCAAATCTGAACCTTTCGTCTTTTTTGCTACTATAAAGCATCGAAATTATGCTATATGTTCACAAAACATAAGCCAAAACAAAGCCCTCTCTTTGTGTGCAGCCATTCCCGAAGAAAAAAGAAACGGTCTTTATATAACACAAAATCACGCGTCTCCAAGCTACACCCCGAGCCCACACAAATCCAACCATCAACAAATTGCCGTACAAGTGCATAACTTAATGTACAAATAAGACCCAATAACGCATAAAACACGTTTACCTGCTTTCGCTTTTGTTGGCGGCAACCCCCCTCCCTCCTTCCCCCTTCGGATCGCCAGGGGTGTTACGTCATTGATCCCTTGTCCAATCCGATTAAGCCCCAGATGGGTTATGGCAATTAAAGGTAAGTTTCGTCTATCAGATTCCCGTTTTGAATGGTAATAGCTCATATTAGTGTTGAATGGAAGAGGATGAACCAGATCTCTTCACGGTTTCTGTTTCCGGGTTGCCGTAGAAACGGAGATAACAAAGCCGTGCAAATACAGGTACGGGAAGTGGCAGCCATGTTTGGTCATAGATGTGATTTGCAAAAGATCGTCGCAGCTATAATTTGTTTAGAGGTTTTATTCGACGAACGATTTTCATTGGATACAAGCTCGGCAAAATCTTAGATTGAAAAATTCTCAAATATTAATGCAGCATTTTTCAATTATTATTCCTGCAGAGTTTTTTACTATGCAAAACATTTTTGTTTGGGACAATCCCATTTAACGGGATAAAATAAGTTTTATGCATCACCTTTGTTTTTAATGCTAATTTGATAATTAACTGTATCAAAGGGGGGGAAGTGAAGTTATTTATAAAATATTTCAAAATTTAACAGAAATTATACGATAAATGGATGTATTTGTTGTAATCGTGTGTATTCTGAGTTTGAATCCTTCTTCTCGTCATTAATCGAAAAAATACTTTGTTTTTGTCCTGATTTAAAAGTGAAATCGAATTATTTCACAATTCAATCAAATAATAATTTAAATTTTAAATGAGTAAATAAATGAACGCTTGGGATATATATTGAACTGCATCATTAATTACTTAATTTATTGTATTTTTTTTGTGATAAATGAATTAGAATTATTAAAAATCGAAAATAAATAGAAATTTCATTATAATTTATTCAACTATCCGCCTCAAATAAATAAATAAATATAGATAAATAAAAAAAAAATACCCTATTAAATCGTTTTCACTGTTGAGAGAAAAATATAATATATATAACCTCAATAAAAAAAATTCAAAAAATGGTAAATGATTTTCTTCATATTTTTATTATTATTTTTTTGCATGCATATGGGTTTTGCATACATATAGTTTCACGGTTATGGGTGGTATTAAATACAACCCATAACCGTGAAAGAAAAAGCCCAACTAAAAAGAGACCTTTATTAAGTGCTTTATTTAAGAAAGTTAGTTAGAAAAAAAAATATCAAAACTCCTTTAGCTTAGGAAGGGCTGTTCTAAGAAGCAAATAATCAACAACCTAGAATTGGGGAAGTAAATGCATATTGAACTAAACAGATTCAAGTAATCCAAATTTAAATTTCGACATTTTTTGCTATCAGGATCAGCTACAACAAGCACATCAATAATATTTTTCGCAAAATCCAACTCATGCGATCTCTTCTTTTGATTGCTTATAAAACTGCTATATCAGCTCATCTCCGCTCAGAGCATTTTATACAAAGGGGTTTCAAAAAGTTCTGTGTTGGACGATAGATAGCATTGCTAGGCAATTTGGAGTTTCCGTTGTAGACTGCCATCTTTACGGAACCAAAACAAATCTGACATTGAATTCATGGTTCGTTTTGATTGGTGCCGCGTCGAGTTGTCGTCGTCGATGAGTCCCGGATAAATCATTATACATCGGAAACGAAACAATTAAAACAAAGGGTTACTTCCAATGAATTTGTTTAAAAAAAAGAAGACGATGGTGTCTGAAAAAATTATGCGAAGAATTTTTAATTTGTGAAGGATGTTATACTCAAAGACTTTTTTAAAAAAGGGAAAACAATCGATGAACAATATTTCATTGAGTTACACCGTTCCTAACAGGGGTACTTTTTGAAACATCCTCCTAAACTAATTTCGAGTAATGAGTGCGGAATAAATAGAGAATCAATATAACAGAACATAATCACAATCAAAATAGGAGTTAATCTTAAAAATTTAGCTTTACTTTTTGTCTGTATAAATAAATAAATAAAAATGAAGCTTAACTCAACGGTGCACGCACACACACACATATATATATACTCGTATTTGTTGATTTGATTTAAAAAGTGCTTGATATCTACTTAGTAAATTTTTAGAAAAAGCGTATAAACTTTTAACTTAAATGAAGGAGATGAATCTAACGAAAATATAATTTATTCTATATATTTAAAAAAATATGCTTCTTTATGAATTTTAAAAATTTATAATATATACTTTAAATCTTAATAAGTTTTGTTAATGAAATTATTAATTAAATAACCCATAGTATAAGAGTATTTAAAAGATAAACTTTTTAAATGTTCAGGAGACCTTATGAATACAGAACAACAACAACAAAAAACAGCATATGTACATAGCACTTATCATAAATATAAACCTCCACATGCAGGAAAATTAAAAATTTTGCATTATTAAAACAAACAGTTAACATCCTATAATTATCTTTATCGGCTCCATCAATCCTATTTAACCTGAGACTCCCAATGCTCCATTAAAGGCGGGCCCAGGCCCTTTCTCTCTCTCGAGGGGCCGATGACCCAGCCGAAAAACTCTTTTCCTTTTCCCCGGCGCGCCCCACAAATAATGCGTCGAACCCAGCC
The DNA here is from genome assembly GCA_019974015.1 of Nephila pilipes. NCBI lineage: Eukaryota > Metazoa > Arthropoda > Arachnida > Araneae > Nephilidae > Nephila > Nephila pilipes. The sequence continues at coordinate 30,353 of BMAW01129202.1, read as the reverse complement.
CCATCTTGCCAGAAATATTTCCACTTCCATAAAATCCTGTTGCCGTGGAAACGGCCGGAGACGCAACGCATGCTGGTTGTCATGGCGACGGAGATGAGAGAAAGAAAAAACTTGCTTTTCCCCACGTGGAAGCGCTTGCGTGGGGAAAATTGATCGGATCTTTTGGGAGACTTTTAGCCACTACTTTTCGGGTGGAATTGGGGTTTTGTAAAAAGGATGGTGACTAGGCGGTTTATAAGTGTTCTTTTTCGGAGAACAGGTATTTGTTGTGTTGTTACTGTTATGATGTATCTTTAGAAGATTTTTTTTTTCTGCAACTTTTTTGTTTGAAGCCAAATACGTTTATTTAAAGACAATCTAGTTGAAATCCTTTTCCTTTTGGGGCTTCTTTTTTTCTGTTAACATATTGATGCATGGTTATTATTAACGCGCACGTAACAAGTCCCATGCGGTTATTTAATACATATGACCAAAATAACCAAATAAAATTTTATTTTTCAAGTTTTTTAATGGCAGAGTTATTAGGTAAAACATTCTCTGGTTTTCAGTTTATCGTGTACATCAATCGCGGTGAGATTTTAATCGCAAATCTTTGATATGGATTCTTACATACGAAAATGCCATTTCATTGATAGATGATTAATTATTTATTAATGTTGTACTTCGAAGCAACACGAAGGCTATTGACATTGAGCCTCGTAATTTTGAGCCATGGTCAAGTAATGAGGGCTCGCGACCTCGACCACTCGCCTTCCACGGCCACTTGATTGGTAACTGAAGCTGAACGGGGGGGGGGGGGGGGACAGGACGACACTATTGCACTGGAATGCAGGGAAAGAAAATAACTGGTATGACGGAATGGATAGGATTAAGCTAGATTAACAGTATATTGTACATGAAATAAAACAACAACTAGAATTTTTTTTTATTGGGAAAAGTTATGGTGGTGGATAAAAGTTTGCAAAAAAAAAATATTTCGTAGTGTGGAGATGGATCCTAGGATCCTTTCTTGAATTAGACTGTTTTCAACAGAGAATAAAATATTGTTGCGAAAATTGCCTTTACATAATGTAGCAAAATTAATAAAGTTAAATTACATGTCCCATTTTGTGAAAAATCGAAATGTGTTGCGGATATTTGTGTCGAAGAAAATGGCGTTTGACGAAGACGCTCTAATTTTGAAATTTATAGAATTTTCAATGAGCCTGATATCATTAAATGCATTAAAGTAAAGCGAACGAACTGGGCTTCTTATGTTATTAGAATGGATGAGAAAAATGCAGTGAAGAAGATTTTTGTTGCAAAGCCCTTTCCCAGTCGGAAAAGAGAAAGACCAAAACCATGGTGGCTTGATTCTGTGGAATCGGATTTTAAGGTGATTGGGAAGAGGAACTGGCAGGATTGGAGGTATTCTCGAAAGAAGGCCTTAGCGCACCCTGAGTTGTTGACTGAAATATGACGATGATGCAGATATTTATGCAAATTATCACGTTCTTAAAATGATAATAACAATGATACAAATAAATGACTCAAAAAACAAGATTTTCGTTATTGTTTATTATTAAACATGCGCAGTTAGAGGGGGTAGGTTTCTATTGTATGATTATCTACTGATTAAGAACTCGTAGTCAGTAAATAGCGGATTCGACTCCACAATTCTAACTAAGTCCGTCGCGTGGTAGGGGTTGACGTGCGTTAAACGTGTCATAGCGTAGATATGGAGAATAGGTTTCAGACTCCAAACTCATCATTTGGACTTGGTTCCATATTTCAAACCGTTCTAGCTGCATTTAAAAAAAACTTTTGAGTTGTGTAAAAATATGGAAAATAGGAAACACATTCATTAAACCAATCAAAATTTATTAATAATTAGCCCCCGTTCCTCTTGAAATATGTTAAAAAAGTAACAATGGAAAAGCTCTTGTATTCTTGACTATTCTGACGATTACGTTAATCTTATTTATTGGAAGAATTCAAGTGATTAGTGAGTGAGAAATGGGATTTGCAGGCAAGTTTATGTGTACGTTCTCATTTAAGGCATTTCTCATATTATTTAATTAAAATCTCTTAATGTTTTCTCCCCCCGAGAACCGGGGCCGATCGGAAGACGGTGTAATTGCACAAGATCCCGCGATCTTACATGAGGCTGTTTGAGAAAAAAAAAATCCAAAAGTATCTAATTTACTTCCATAAAGCATCGTACTTATCCGTTAGTTTTATCCTTCAGACTTATTCTAAAATTCTTTAATCACCAGGAATATTTACTCAATAAGTAGAGCTCAAATAAATTGGACATCTTCGAAATAATATTAAAATATATTTAAAGAATGTATGCAAATTAAGAACGTTTTTCATATCAAACAGAATCAGACATTTTTCTTTTATCGAATCTGATAACGATCGATATCTTATCTATCTGATGAAAATCAACACAAACGAGTCAAGTGACTGTGGAGTGTGCCATCTAGTAGATAAAGTCTAAATTATTTTGTACTCCACTCTCGTGATATTAAAAATTGATTTTCTTATTATTTGCTAGTTTAACTATCGTTCGTTTCTCTTGAAGATTATTTTTTTATTTTTATAAAAGTAGCAATTATTTCTTTCATTAAAATAGAAATTATTATTTTTCATCTCTCGAAAGACTCGTTTTTATGTATGCAAAGCAATTATATTATTCATTCTTTTTAAGATTAAAATTAATGAAAGTTATGCTATGTAGTCTAACATTAAGACAATAATGATTTTTCTCTTTTGGAGTTTGATCCAAAATTTACTAAGAAAATTATTGTAAATAATCCAAAATTTATTAAATTTTAAATTATTTACAAAGATCAGAATTACAGATCTTTGTTACTAATTTACCTAACGAGTAATTGTAAGTAGCATGACTGAACGCACTTGTACTGAAACATCAAAAAGTTTTTATTAAATTGCTATTTTCTTTTCTTTTTTGATACTGTGATATTCTTTATTATTAGTCCCCATGGGCTTTCTGGTTCTTGTGCCATTAAACTTCGCAATCGTTCACTCACATTCTTTATTATTAAAACGCCCCGCACGGTAGCTTTTTACCTAGTCGACTTCGTCAAGAATTATTTAGACAATGAGATAAAAGCCTACAACGCGGACTCCTTCGCAGATAGATATTCTTTCCGAAGAACCAAGGAAGATGTATCATATACGTACGAGTATGTCCATGAAATGAAACTATACGAAGGCAGCAATTTAATTCCATTGAAAGCAATTAACATAATAAAACATACAGTAACGAAGCATTTCATCCTCATGGCATGAAATAATAACTTACAAATAGTAATTACGACCCTGAACCGAAGCAGTGCTTAGATACAATGATTACGGGAGAGAAGTTTGGAGCAAAATTTTATTTTTAAGGAAGCATCAGTGTAAAGGAATGTTCCCGTTTTACTTCAAAAAGAACATGGAACTGTAATAAGATGACGGGTACAATTAACACTACAATACTGAACTGCAAATACAATATTAACTCTGAAAGTCTATGCTTCATCTTTCCGGTCCAGACAGTAAATCCAGAGTTTTTACGCTGGCGGACAAGTCACAGAAAGTTATCTTATATCTTCTACTTCAATGGAATGAGGCACCCTAGTGATCTTTTTCTTTCCCACGAAGGCTTACTGTCTTTGGTAAACACGAGTAGCGAGCCCTTGGGATACCCTAGCGATCGTTCTCTATTTTCGATCCTCCTTCTTGTCAACCATTTTTTTTTATTAATCTTTTTTAAATTTTTCAAAAACGTCTGGATTACCTTGTTTGGCGCATCATCGCCACATCTGGCACATGCGCCATTAAAACTACTATCACTCATTCACCGGTATAATGTAGGCCATTAATACAGAATAGCAGATTTTTTGTAGCATTAATTATTCTGTGTGTTTGATAATTTGTGTGTACTGTGTTATATAAACTAATAAAATTAAAACTAAACTAACGTAACTTATGAAATTAAATAACGTAAAATGTTATGAATGCAAATCACGTTATATGTATATATATAAATGTTTTGTCTATATTATATATTCTGTGTTGAAAGTAACTTTTAGGGGATGCGGAGGGTTGTTCCTTTTTTTCTGTTTTTTTTTAGTAATTCAAAATGATGTGACATCTGGCTTGACATTTATGAAGTTAACATCATTAAGGCATTTCAAATAGTATTTTCAGTTTCTTGAGGATATATATGTGTCTTTCGACCTTCCGTTTCTTTTTTTTTTTTCCTCCTTTCCTTTTCCAGAATTGATATTAAATCATCATCAATAGAAGATAAAATGTATCGTATAAAAAATGAAAAATTAAAAAAAGGAAGCGAAATTAATTTGTCACCGTGTTGCGGCGACATTTCTTAGAGGATTTCTTAAGGTTTCCTTAAAATGCTTTCTTATGGATTTCTTCATAAAAAGTTCAATTTAGAGTGAGTGAGTGACAGTTAGGATATATGTTATATAGCTCAAAAGCAAAGTTTGGGTCAAGCCGCTCCAATCATTTGTTTAGATTCCAGAAAACAGGAAGAAAAAGTAAACATTGTTGGACATGAAAGAGTGCTGAAAGTAAAGAAAGAACGCTGGAGGGTGTCCCTTAGGCGCGTCACCCTAGATGCTGGATAGTAAGGCCTTATGGGAAATAAAAAAATCATTAGGGTAACTCGGGGTGATGTTTGTCGCACTTATCTAAAAAAGATACGCCGCTGAGGTTCCTTTTAGAATCTTCAACTTTTAAGTTTAATTTAGTAGAGTTTATTCGATGTACTAAACATAGGATTCTAATCGATGTTACACTCGCAGTCTAAATGGCAAATAAAAAAAAAAAAAGGTTTTACGTAATATAGATATTTAAAACTCTCAAAATCAATCAAAATACCAGTGAATCGAACAAACTATATTTGTTCGTCAATGCAACTAAAATTACAACGATCGATTTTAAAGGACTTAAATAGAAACTACAGGGAGAGAAACCTTTTCCGGGAACCCAATGAAATGCTTGAAGTTCCAGCTATCCAGTTTAGATTTCTAGAGTACTAAATAAATACTTTTCAAAGGAGGAAAAAAGAAAAGTGTTAGCGCTGGGCTGTGTTACATTTTTGTTTCTTCTAATATTATTCTTACAGTTCTAAAAAAAGACTATTGGAAATGGGGGCGTCATCGATCTATGCAGGTAAAGAACATTTAAAAGTACTTTTGCTATTTATAGAAACGACGAAGTGGTTTGATGGTTGTGAGTATAAAAATGAAATTTATTATAATAAATTTTTCTTACTTTTAAAAATAACATGCCGTTCATCGTTTACTCTGCAAGTTAGTCTGTAATTGTGAAAATAAAGATTGCATTTTGCTCGTTACTTATTTCTGTTCATCTTTTCTTTCGTTATTGATATCCGAAAGAGACAATTTGAAGCGAAGGATTTCGAAAGCGAAACTCCGCTTACCATTGACTAAAGTTATGATTAATATATTGTTGGAAACGACTCGCAAATGATTATATATCTTTTATTAGTCTTTTTTATTTTAAAGCAATTGAGAAACGAACTCATTTCATACCAAGTTTATTCACTTTTTTAAAAGGTAAAATCTATGGAAGTCAGATTTTAACTTGTAGATATCTGTTTATTTATGTATCAGCTTATCTGAAGAAAATCATATTTATAAACATAGATAATTATGTGTGAACAAAAAAATCGATAGCTATTTTTACATTTGAACAAAAATCGTTTATTTACTTTATCTTGCATAAAATCCATTGTATTCACAACTTTGAAAATTTGTAGAGTATTTTAAAAATAACATAAGTATATAAGTATAACTCTAACATTTAAATTAAGTAAAACTTTTAAGAAACTAATTTTATTACATAAATTTCTTTAATTTTATTACAAATATTGTAACTACTACACTTAAAATTTATGATGTTAAAAAAAAATTACATTCACTCTATATAGTAAATAACCTCATTTTATATAAAGTGGAAAACATGAATACTGGATAAAATAGACTTTGAGGAAAATGTATCAGAACATCCTAACAACACACATTTTGAGAACGCAAATTAAAGCATCTTTTTTCCATGTGGCAAACAATTGTTTACAAAATTTAAATTAAATTTTCTAGCGATCTGCTTAAGTCAAACTCTTATAAATAATACACCCATGTAATCAGCGAGGTGCCGTCTAATTTTTAACGACAAATTTTTTGAAGAAGGAAAAATGTGAAATATTTTTGTGACTTAGTCATCTAACTGCAGCAAATTTCAAACTCTTTTCTTAACTTTTACAGATAAGTATTTTTGTTGGACTAGAAGAGCTTTTAAAAAATAGGAGTTCTTGTCGTCGATATTTATACATTCTATAAAATAATTGCTCTCGAATATACTTTTTTTATTCTTTTTGGGACGGGACAGAAAGATTAACTCCTTATCTACCATTTGCTTAACGGTAGTCATTTTCAATTTCTTTCCTCGATCCCGGAAGAGGGAGGGGGTTGACCATCGGTGAAAATTTTTCATCTGCTTTTTTAAAGTCGTATCCTCTCTCATGGATACCTTTTATATGATTTTGCATATGCTTGCCGATTATTCGGTCTCATGTCCCATACCTTAATACAGATTGGATAGATTAAATGTATTTTTTATTTTAGACCTATCCTTCCCAGTGCGCAACGGAAAAAAAACAAACATTAATTTTTTTGAAAAAATGTGTATAAACCAATAACAGAATAATAATAATAATAATAATAATAAAAACATTTTAGTAAAAATCATGAAAAAAAAAATTGGTCCCACATGTGAAATTTGCGCAATCAATGCGGTGATTTAAGTGTTATTGTATTCATTTTCAATAAGAATCTATGATTATCAAAAGATGGGCAATGTTATTGCCACGAGTTTTTTATGGGCCTTATCTCTTATTAGAGACGACTTTATCGTGATTTCATGCTTTTCAATTTGTTTTCAGAATTATTTCAATTGTATATTTTAGTGAGTGAATGATGGCGAAGTTTAAAAAAAATTGATTTTTTGAAAAATAATATTTTTATGTAATTTGGATTATTCTGAATAATGTGATACTAACCATTTTTTGATATTCCTATTAATTTCAAAGATATAGCCATTAAAAGTACAATCACTTTGAAAAGCTAAGTGTAGTTACTAAGTGAAGATTACTTTTAGATTTGAATATAAATTGTCGCATGTAGTAGTAGACTATTAAAATTAAGATTTTTTATAATTATAAACGTTTTCATATATGAATAACTAAAATAAATTTTAAATTATTCGAAATTTTAGCTTTACAATATTTTTCTCGATTTTTTCCTTTCTTTTTACATTTTAGACCAGATAGATGAAGTAGAATGATTTATATATAAATGATGGTGGTTATATTTACTTTTAAAAAGTTATTTTGTGTAACTTAAACCTAAATTTAAGTCAATAATACTGTTATATTTTGTAAATATGTGTATATTTTAAAACGCCAAAAGTGTCGAAACAACTGCAACAGGCTTTAATTATGACATTTGTGACCTACAAAGTGAATTAAACTAGATTAATACTTTATATATATAATGTGTATTTGTAAAATAATGATTTAATTACTATGTGAGAGGCTTTTTAGGTTGGCTATTATAATGGATATGAAATTATTAAATTTTTTAACTTTAAAGTCATTTTTCTCAAAACATGCTTTTTCCAAATTCCATGTAAAACGTATGAAATAGTAATCATTAGAAATGGATGAAAATTTGTGCATATCTTCCAATCACTGTTTTCTAGAAGCTGAACCTAAATATTTTAAAAAATTTCAAAAATGTACGATTTTAACATTTGAACCTTTTTTTAAAACAATTAAATACATATTTTGAAAATAAAATAAGTTCAGCTCCTGAAAGAAAATGTTAAATTTAATTTGAGACTATTTTTGTGGTTTTTGCATAATATTTAACTGTACGTTTAACATGAAGTGAAACTCACATTCCTTGAAAAAAAAATTTCATGCTTTTTAGTTGATTTTTAAGCATAATATAGAAGTTAAAAAAAAGCATTTTAGACACGTTATTCGAAAGTAAAGGATCCTGACGCCCCTTACAGCATGAGAGGCAGATATAGTAATGCTGCGCCAAACAAGGCGTAACTGTGACCTAGAAATAGAGAAGGATCTTTAGATATCCCGGGGCAGTGTCATCCGTGTTTACCACAAACAATAAAATTTATGGGAAAGAAAAGGTACCTAAGGCGTCTCGAGTAAGAGATGCCCGTTACTTGCCTAAAAAAGGTAAAACTCCGCGGACGTACTTTTTCAAATGCACTTACATTTTAAGAGGCCTCTTAGGAGAAATGACAAACAAGTCATAGGGGAAATAACAAAAAAGCTAAAATCTCTAATTTTGTTCCATTTCCTTGAAACTTAATTTGAATCATTTTTAATGCATATTTATATCATTAATTTTTAATGCAAACAATTTTTTTAGATAAAATAAAAAAAAATTCTGAATTTTTAAATTTTTTTCGCCTTTTTTCATACATATTAAAATTGCTCCACATGATTTAAAATTAAAATAATTTAATAAAATTTCTCCTAGTATTTAAACGTAGAATAAAGAATTTGATCTCTGGGTTTTTTGAATTAAACTATTTATAGAGGAGAGAAAAAATCTCGCACTTTCATTTTTTAAACAAAGGGAAAAAAACACTCCAGATACAATTTCGTCGTGAAATTTTTAAATAAATTATCAAAGTAAAAAGCATCAGGTAAATAAATTATCAAAAAAAGCTCACATGTATGAATTTTTATTACACAATAAAAATGCAATTTTAGTGTATTGTGGCTTTTAAGCAAAGTTTGAATCTCAAGTCACAGTTTGAATATTAAAAAAAATCAGTTCGAGAAAAATAAATCCAATGAAAACGAAGAGCCATTGTTAAATAAACACTTAATTACTTGACTCAAAAAAAGAAACTAGAGGACTAAAAAGTAGTCTAATTTGAATAATTTTTTGTTAATATATTTTGATACCTGCTTATAGAATGTATTTTGATACCTGCTTATTTTGATACCTCGAAGTTCTACAATTCGAATTTGCGATAATTCAATTTTTTTTTTTTGCCATGTTTTTAGAATTCTGTATAAAAGCAATGGGGAAATGTGCATGATTCGAATTTTTTTTTTTTTGAATGATTTGAATTTTATTACATTTTATTTTTTATTCGTATGTTGTTTTGAATTAGAATATTCGAATTTCGAATCTTCGAATTGGATAATCCGAACTTTTTGTGGTACTCCTTTTAAGCCATTCGGGTCAAAAATAGTTCAGGAAACTTTCCAGCTGACGTGCATTCTTATTTTAACCGGTGTTTCTTAGGATTAAGTAAGTGAGAGAATATGGAATGCCCCCTTTGTGTGACTTTCGGGATTGAACTGATGGGGTCGGGGTAGAATGTGGGGATGATAAGGAGTAGGAAAAGCCTTTTGGCTACTAGGTTGGCGTAGATTATGCTAAATGACAGGTTATTCAGAGAATACTACTTACACTAATTTATCGTGGTTAATTTAAATATTAAACATGAAATTTGCAATAAGATAAATTTTAAGATAATCCGGAAATTTTGAATGGAATGAAATTAGCCACGCCTCTTTCAAAACCATGAGACATAATCCTTTATTTTGGTTGGATAGTTGAATTAATAATCTCAGCTATTGGTCAGTGAGCACCCCAACCGGGACAAGAAATGACACCTGAAAAATTGTTGCATCTGGTGCGGGAAGGGGGTGAGAGCTTTTGGTTTCCAGACGATCAGACTCTATTAGTTCATTGGAAACATAAATGTTGCTTGACTTATACGAGTCCATCTGTCTTTAATGACAATCATGACCCGATGTAAAGGAGACCCAGTACATCTTCCCGACGAGTTTAATCCCTTGTTGGGCTATTCTCTAAAAGGAGCAACGCTACCAGCGCTTTGCCTATGTGGTTCGATCTTAAACTCACACAATACACTTAAATAAAGGGAGATGACTCTGTTGAATTGGCATAAGCTCCATGTATTGAGGTAAGATTAATTTACTGAGTGTGTTATATATAATTATGTGTTATATACTTGACATTGTGTTATATAATTATGTGTTATATACTTGACATTGTGTTATGTACTTGATTTGAATTTTTGAATTGGTATAAGCTCCATGTATTGAGGTAAGATTAATTTACTGAGTGTGTTATATATATTTATGTGTTATATACTTGACATTGTGTGTTATATGTGTTATATACTTGAGATTATTTATTTTAAATTCTAATGTCGTCATGGCAACATGATCGAGAATTCCAGGAGAGCTACTTCTCGAGTTCTGGCTTTACATTACATACCAATAATATAAATAAAGCATATCGCTACGGCCGTTACTTTGGGGCGATCCTCGCAATATATATTGGCGTGCCGATGTGGGGCTTTTGGTGGCGGTGTGCGACAAGAGACACCACTGGCGAGCTTGTTAAGAGTAATCGTCACAGTTTCTACCTTGAGCAACAGAATCTATCATTCATCAACTCTAATACATGAAGCTAGGAATTTATACGTTTTTTCGAAGGTCAGTATTGAAAACAATATTCTGTTTTTTCATCATATGATAGGTTGGAATCAATCGCAAAGTCTCAAAAACTGCATTGAAAGAAGAATGTAAAAATGCATGATTTTTGAAAACGAGATGTATACTATCTATTCACTATATTTCACTATATTATAGGTCACTATATTTGATTCAATGGGGAAAAAATGTAAATACATACATTGCAATATTCATGTATTTTATTAAATAAAGCTTGTGTATTAAATCTTTGAACCTGAGCTAATCTTTTTTTTAAAAAAAAAAATACCTCTTCTCTTAAAAACGTATGTAATTCAAATGTTTAATTAATTCGAGGTGGGTTTCTTTTTTTTTTTTTTTTTTTTTTTTTGAAGTAAAAAAAAAAAAAAAATAGTTTTTGTATATTTGCTTTACAATAATAAAAAAAAATTCCCTCCCCCAAAAATATGGCTATTTCTGTGTCCGTTAGTAAATAAATGTAATTTTTTTTTCAAATCAAGAATCGTACGGAATTATATTTTTCACCACACATTAATTTTATTCTCACATTTGTTAACATTTATTTGTTTTACTTTATCTAAGTATATATCCATTCCCCGATTATAATTTTAATAAATTATTTATTACGATGTTCTATTTCTATTTCGAAAACAAAATCAACTATGTATAGTTACAAAAGTGCATTTCTGAGTACGTGTGTAATGAGAAGAGAAGCAAGATAGAACATTTTTTTATTTAAAAAAAAAAAAAAAACACCATGAAAGAAAATTCCGCTAGACCAGTCTGTTGGATCTCCTAAAATTGAAGAGGGTGGAAAACTCGGGGGAGGCATCACTCTATTGAAATCTCCCGCAAAGCGAGAGTTTATTGCCTTTGCTCTAGGGATTTCGAGGGAAATTTCCCCCAGATTCGCGTAAACTTTCCCTCGAGGGAATCGGTTGAAAAGAAATTTCATTACCTGATTTATCCCTCATTAGGTCTTAAGACGTTACGCTTTTGTTACCAAGTGAAAGAAGAAAATAACAACAACATCAACAGAGAGGTAATTTAACCGTACTTTCTGTTGTTGAAAAAAAGATGGGGAAATGGAAAATAATTATGATTTTTTTTCTTCTTTTTTTGCAAACAGTTTGAAAAGTTTATGGGAGGTAATTCTAATTTTGGAAGATGTGTAAAAAGTAGTAATTGAAAGATATTTCAAAAACACCGCTGTTGACTTTTATTGGGTTTTCAATTAAATAAATATTGTCATTTCATTTCCTACATTTGATCGAACGGAATTCCACCTCCAGTGGAAATTAATTTGTAATATGACTCGGAAAAAACGAATGTATTTATAGAAAATAATAATTATTTTTTAAACATCGAATCTAGTGAAGAGTTCTGTTTCGGGGGTAAAAACACTTTTATTTTTGAAACTTTTTGGTATTTCAGCATTGGAAAGCGGATTAACTTAAATCTAAGGTTTTATATGATATAATTTTTATATACATCGATGTCTTATTTGAACAAAATCTCCCAAAATTTACATAAGTTAGATTCATAAAAAATCTCACACATACTTTAAAACAGCGATGTCAAATTCATTCGAAGGCCTTGGCACTTTTTTAATAAGTAAAATTACTTGACAGCATTACATGAGCAAAATTTTATTCATTCAGTTTCCGGAAATTTTTGAATAGTTACTTCAAAAAAACGTCAAATACTTTTTAAAAAGGAAATAAACTTGATTAGTTCTAATTAGGAAAAACCATAATTAAAACAGAGAAGAGAAAGAATGTACAGAACGAAAGGATCAGATGCCCGAGGGTAAAACTACCATTCTTATTTTGAACTGAAATATTGGCGAGTTGTGGAAGTTAGGAGAGGGAGGTGTTAGCTCAAGTGTGTCCTCATCACTTCACCAAGTTTCAAAATTGTGTGGTCTGTTCCCAATAGCCCTCGTTTTGCTTCTAGTGTGACGTTAATTAAACCAATCAATCAATCGAACTGAAATGTGATGGCTGCTATAAAGCTAAAAAAAAAAAAAAAAAAAAAAAATGAAAAACATAAGTGCAATCTTTTTTCTTGAAGTTTTTAAAAGAATTTTGGTTTTTACTTGAAACTAAAAATTTTGCATTACATCTTTTTTTTTTGTTGGTTGTATGGCCAGTGAAGGTAATAGATACGTCCGCATTCTTTTCCCTCCTAGATAAATCTATTTCTACCAAGTTTTACTTCACTTCAGTAAACAGGTCAATGAAAAAAGACGCAAATTTATTATTTGTATGAACACAACTTTAGCTCTATATGGATTGAATGGAATGTAAATAAGAAAAGAAATCAAGTTCGCGTATTCTCCTGACTCCAGCTACCCTCTATTCCTCTGTCTGTAAAATGATACGTTGACCAGGTCATAAAAAGTATATATACGAAGAAAGAGAGCAGAAAAAGTATAATATTGAATATAATAAATATATGAAACAAAAAAAAAAGTTCGCCTGCCGGTATTACAGTCATAAGTAAAGGTAATACAGCTATCAGTGGTCGTATTATCTGCAACTGTAAGTTTCTGATAACACTGTAATTCATGCATGAACCATTAACAATTTGAGAAAATTAATGACATGTTTTTGAAGAGCTTTAATTTTTTTTTTTTAACATAATCAACAGCTCATCACATTTCTTCTAGCGATTCCTTAAACACCCCTTAAAAGATAAATTTCTTCAGATCAAATTAACAACATTCGTCTCGAGAAACCGTGATAATCTCGTTCTCAGGAAAGCTCTCCTGACAAATTATGTTCTGTGCATTGCTGTATTTTCTTCTTAGCTTCCTTTTAAAAAAAGAAGAGTCATCTATTAGAAATTAACCCTGAAACTGCCGAGTGACCTGATCAAGTGCTCCGAACGTATTACCCCTCAGGTACCTTTATTTATAAGAAATAATGACATAAATAATTGATGGAATACATAAAAGATAACGCACAACTAATTTACATACATTTACCTGACTGATGGGATGCAACAAAGATAACGCGCAACTGATTCACATACATTTACCTGACTGATGGGATGCAACAAAGATAATGCGCAACTGATTCACATACATTTACCTGACTGATGAAATACATAAAAGATAATGCACAAACTGATTCACACACATTTAGCTAACTGACAAAAATAGATAAAGAAAATACTAATAATAAAAGTCGTACAAATCAATTTGAATGTCATTAATTAGTTGAGTGACAAATCTCTATATGTTAGAGATTGCAATATTTATTATTAATTTTAATTATGCGGATCTATTACACTTTTTTTACTGGAAGCTTGTCTTCACTTCTCTTGCTAATGCCTTAAGATTTTTAACTCAGTGAGTCTATGTCCTCTGAACAAATTTCGAGAAAATGGAGATGAAAGTTTTGTTAGTTATTGCCATTGCAGGTAAATTAAATATATTTAGTTTTTTTAATATCCATACGAGTATATATATATATATATTTAAATGTGCGTGCGCGTATTCAATTTCGAATGCTGTGTTTTATTTTCGCCAACGTGTTCGGTGGTACCAATAATTAAAGATGGATTTAAAAAATTAACACATAGCACTCTTACACTTTCAAGTACCGATATATTAGACTCTCCATTTGGTGCCTAATCATGGAGATGTTTCACGATAAAGCCATTTGCCTTCCTCACGCACACACGCACGCACGGATAAATATTTGTTTATCCCTCTTGAATCGCGCGATACGAGTACTAACCTAAGGAACGAAATGAAAGAAAGGCGGAGAATACCTAGAAGAACCTATTTCGAGGAAATAAACTCTTTGGAACTCATGGTGCGCTACTCGTGAGTTGCTCTATAAAATTTCAATCAGTAATCAGTCAATTAAACAATCAAACAGTCAAATCTGTAAGCTATTTTTAGTTTTGTCTAAGAATAATAAATATTAGTATTACGAATGTGAAACGGAAATTATCACATGTTTTGAAATTTAATTCTTACTTAATCGGAAAACTGCGAAATAGAATCTAAGTCTGGAGCAAACTCATCGTATCCTGAATACAATTGCAATCTCAGCTATCCGACAACCGAATAAACTTTCAGGCACCAATATTATGTGCACAAAACGTTCTCTAAGCTTCTAATTCCTCACAGGAATGTCCAGTCTCACTATCTGAGCTATCCGATATCTTTCCTATACATGAAACTTCAATAGCAGTGCGGATTTACATAAGGTCACAGTTCACTCACAAGTCTCAGTTCTTAAATCAAATAACGTCATGGAGCAACCTAAAAGGTTAGTTGAAGAGAAATACGCGTGAGAAGCATTGCTTTGTGACAAAGAAATTAGTATTTATCTAATGGCTGCGTCGTTGCAGGTTTGACTTGAAAATGCATTCTTTGTTTTGTGGAATTATTCCATAAAATATTGGAATTTTTTTTAAAAAAAAATTGTAGTAAGGGTGCAAGTAATTTTTGATGTTTCTTTTCACAGCTGTGTACATTTCTTTACAAAGTGTTCATGAACTTCTACAATTACTCGGACAATAGCTTCATAATTTAGGAATTAGAATTTCAAAACAATTTTTAATGATTCATCCTAAATAAATTTGCATTAACCGAACACTCGGCAAGTTATGCCAAATCACCAATTTAAAATAACACCGATAAAAAATGAATTTTTTAACATAGGTTTTCTTTCAAACTTCACACTATGCCTAATATAATTTTTTTATAACTTAAATTTTAAGTAACATTCGCCTGTCAGTAACATTCATTTTCAGAAACATTCGCTTGTCTTGAAAATGAGGAGCAATGTTACGAACATGAGTTGATGCTTCTCTGTAACGCTTCTCTTATAAAGGAAAAGATGGATTTTCAGAGATGTCCCTAGTTAACAAAAGGGAGTTTAAGCATATTCTCTTCACTTTGGAGACGGATTTGTTGACCATTTGGCGAATCCACATGAAACTTGAATTCTTAAATAATTAGTTTTATTCATTTAATTTTCATTAACTGTTATTAAGTTATCGTATTGGTATCCAAAACAATCGTGTATAGAAAATTTCAGCTCAATTGAGCGCTTTAAAATACGAGAAAAAAGCTTTTGAAGTTTTGACCCAGACATAGTTACAACGTGGGTAGAAGAAAACCAATTAAAAAAAAAAAGGACAGGAACTTCTGTAGCTTCTTTTGTTGAGAGTGTTTCTATTTTACAAGAGATTAACATTAACACACACAATTTTTAATGAGTTAAAAAGCATTTCTACAGCAACAAATATAGAGTATCGATTCTTTCACATTCACAACTCTTTCGAGAATCACATCGTTTCATATCTAAATAATTATACATTTTTTTGAAAAAAAATTACGCATTAGCTTTACTTTCAATTGTTTTTCGAAAATCATTCTGATTTTTGCATTTTGTGAGAATTTTACAAACTTTGTACAATTCTGTTATTGTTCGAAACTATCGATTTATATAAATCTATATAAATGACCATATAGACTCAAAAATTGCTCTCCTATTTCGTCGCAAATTTCGCAGTTTGTTTTTATTAGTGGCAAGAGTGTTGGGAGAGTAATTTGAATGAAATCCTTTAGGAAGCGTTGTTGTTTTTGCAGTGTTAAGTGAAGATTCGAATTTTTCTCATTTCAACTGTTTCTAAGACACTGAATGCAAAAAGTTAATGAAAGAAATACAACAAAATTAGATTCCCACGTGCAACCGAATAATTTAACAAGATGAAAAAAAAAAAAAAAAGAAACAGTATAAAAAAAGCAGCAATAAAGCAGAAAGAAAAATTAATTATCACATTATTCAATTCACGTGATTTTAATAGAATAAATGAATTGATATCGAACTTCAATTGTATTTATTTAAATCATGTATGCTCAAATTTAACAACAGCGGAGCATTCCTAGGTCCGTGAAGGTTTCATTACAAACAAAAAAAAAACAAATTATTTCTCTTTCTACGAGCAAAATCAATATTGGACCACGATTTTTTTAAAAATAGAAACAGTTATTTTATCTATTCCATAAGTTTTGTATTAATACATTTTAATTAGAGTTAAGTAAATTTATAAATAAGAAAAAGAGAAGTGTCAACTTTTCTGGTACAGAACTTTGAATATAGTCACGTTAGAAAAGAATTTTCTTTGTATAAATAACGAAAAGAATGTATATGTTTTTGAAGTAGAATTTTCTTTAGCCGTATGAATTACATTTAATAAAAATATCTAGGCGACTGTAGAGCTCGGCTGTTCCAAATAACTTCCCAGGCATTTAACCAAACTCTGATCTGAACAGTTTTTTTTTATTTTATCAAAAAGTATTTAAAACTCTCAGCTGTGAGAGGAATAATAACAATAAAAACTGCTACGCGAGGAAACTGATGACAACAAAATGTAACTGGGAAAAAAAAAAAAGGTGCAAGTTATGACTACAATTTAATGGATGTCTAAATCCGAAATATTCTATAATTAATTCAACTTAAAGATAAACAGTAATATCTCTCTTGCATACAATCCAAACTCAATTCAATTAATTTGTTCTTTAATATTTCCTTCTCATCGTGACTATTTTAGAAAGGAATTTTATGTTAGTAAATTAGAAGACTCAGATCACTTCTTTTCGCAATCCACGTATTTGCAAATAAATTTCGAGAAATAAACGTTGTCTCGCTGGAAAAAATAGAATCGATAAAACAGAATAAAATAATATAAAATGATGCGATAAATCAAGCAAACCTCACCCTGTTACTAATGTAAATATTCATACACTTTGTTTTTTTTCGAAGTTTTTAGTTTTCCCATTTTATCGGGTAGTTAAAATTTAAATTATTTATAACCACGTTAAATTAAAAAAAAAATATTTAAGGCACAGTTAAAATAAACCATCATAATTTATTCTTATCTATAAAATTTCTGCACGTGCTGCTGTTTCTTTTCCTTCTTTATTTTTTGGCACGAAAACATTTTTAAAGTTTTTCTGTTGTTATTTGTAGTAACACCTAAGTATATATTCTTTTTTTCAAGTATCAAAACTGTTTCTCACTAGAGAGAGAGAGCTCAAATATTTTCCCTGCTCACAAAAACTTTTCGAAAAATTCCCCAATATTCTCGAGCACATTTCCACCCTGCAACATGAATAAAGAAAATAATATTCACCTACACTCCTCACCAACTTAAAATAAATTTTGAACTTTCCGATCGAAAATAAAATAGAAAAAAAATACGCATTCATATATATATGTAAACGCTTTCATCGTTCAGTGAAAAACTATTGAGATGTAAATGAGAATATTCAACGAGACAGATTCGAAATTTTATTGCGAAACTTTATATTTGTTTGCATCTCGACTTTTGACATGTTTCTTTTTGGAATACCGTATACTTAAAAGAGAGAGAAGCAAAAAGGGAAACGTTTAGTGTTTGTTTTCTGATACACTCTTTGTTTGAAGTTGTTGTCAAAAGATTCAAACTTCAACTTTGAAGTTCAGCAAGAAGGTAAACTTTTTTTTCTTTTTTTTTTATCGTAGTAGGCAGATTTTGTTATACAATATATTTTCGGATATATCGCAAAAGATTATCTGCATATAAGCAGAAAACTCTACAAAGTTTTTTTTTTCTCCCCAGAAAAAAGTTTGTTGTGTTAGGGTTTGTGTTTTGAATTTTGAAAAGAAGTTTTGACTTTCCAAATAAACTCGTAGTGCGGAATTGAGTGGAAGCATAAGTTCGAATTTAGAATACATCTGCAAACAGTTTTATATTTATTAATTTTATAATTAAATTATTCATCAATTATACAGCGATGTTTAAATATAAAAACTGATTTAAAACTTTTATCTTTTGATACGTATTGATTTAAAAAAACTAGCTTAAATTTATCAATAAACAATCAATATAATTATTTTTAAAAAAAATAGTAAATGGTTATTATTGTTGACACGTGAAAAATACATATAGTTGTTTTCAAGTTAAAATTCAAATAATGATGTGTTGCTTTTTATTAAAATGAAATAAATAAAAATAAATAAATTTTTGCCAAGAACAGAATTAACCATCAAAGACGCTAACATTTTCTTTAAAAAATAATTATTAAATTATTCAATTGAATATTAGAAGAAAAGCAAACGCTAAAATAATTATTCAATTAAATATTAGAATTAAAACAATCGCTAAAATATTGAAGTGGACAATAATATTCTTTTTAGATATTAAAATTAAAGCAACCGATAAATTATTAAACCGAATATTTTTTAAGGTACATGTAATTATTACCGCCGTAAAATGAAAAACAATCACGTGCATTTTACACTTTCTTTTGAAAAGAGTATAATTGGATATTTAGATAATTTATATATACATTATCTAAAACAATAGTCCCTCAGGTGGTTAATATACATTTTGATTTGTTATAAACGTTTAAAAAAAATAATATTCCGCATAAACATGTTTTTGTGGTTCATTTATATATTATTCGTTTATTATCATTTTTTAAATGTATGTTACGAATTAGCAAAAAAGTAATACTTTTTTAAAAATTATATTAATTGCAAAAGCCTAATCCCTCCCCCCTCCTCCTATCAATTTGCAAGTAATGAAATTTATATGAAATAAATAGTTAAATCTAAAATACTTCACATTGTCGAACAATAGAGAAATTTTGTACGGTGTTAAGTTAAAAAGAATATAGAAATTTTTTTTTGAATTTTTTAAAGTTTTAATTAAGATTCCATTATTTTTTTTTTTAAGAAAAAGGTATGTGTTTTATATTCTTATAATCTTTTATTTATGTTTAAAAATAATATTAAGAAAAGTATGTCTTCCGATTTTTTTTTTTTTTTTTTTGAAACTTTGAATTTCAATATTTAAATGTAATGTTTTGCTTTTATTTAATAGTTTCTCCTGCTTGAAAACAGAAAAGACCTGAATATATTTAAATAAAATCACAAATACTTTGAAGAAAATAATTCTTCTTTCAAACAATAAGCATCGCTTCAATTTTATTTTAATAAACCTCATACATCTTTTTTCCCATTTTCTGAAAATATATGCGGAACGTGATTCAAAAATTTAAAAAGCTTAAAAAATGTCAATACATTCTTAACATTGCATAATTTATTTGGTAGTCATTTAAATTTGGTATTACTATTTTCATGCGACTATTTCATTTCTGATTTGACAATAAGTTAATAATTAACATATTGTAATAATAATAATTTATTGGGGTGTCTGTCTTTCAACACAAATTTTAGAGATGAATTCTCGACTGCACTGTTTTATATAAATTTTTGAAGATCCTCATGTTTATTACACTATTTAATTTTAAATAAATCCTATAATAATTTTTCCAAAAACTTTGAACTATATGTAACATTTATTTTTTATTTAATTTTCACGATCAATATTTTTGTTGTCTGCACATTATTATTAATCCTTACATATATAATGAAAATTAAAATTTTCAGTCTAATTTCAAAAGTTTTATTTCATTGTAATAATGTTTTTGTTTTGTTTTGTTTTTGTTTTTTTTGTAATTAGTATCTTTGATCCTTTTTCAGTATGACCTATAATCAAGCGTAATACTTTGCAAATAGGGGGGAAAATTGTATTTGGGGAAGTGGGGGGGAGGAAAGATATATATATATTTAAAGATTATAAATTACTATTTAAAATTATATATTTGTATTATATCTAAATTGAAGTCTAAAAGTTGAAAAGGATTGAGTATGCATGCTCATAATTCTTCTGAATAAACAATTAAAGAGAAAATAAAGTTGGGATTCTAGTAAACAAATTTATCTTCTGTTAAATGTATGGTTAAATTCTTTATCTTTTGTTAAATGCACAGAATTTTGTTAATGCTAAGCGTTCGGGAATAAAATGTATGCACAACACACATATTTCAAATTTCAGAAAATATCTGATAGCACTTGCTGTACCGTTATAGAGATACTGATTTTTATTCGAAAAGAATATTTTTTTAAAATTTAATTAATTTGTAATTACAAAAAACATTTGTACTTATTTTGTATTCGTTTTTCAATATATTTTATAAGATTCCTTTTAATTTTCGTCAAAAATTCAATTTCGAAATTCAGTATACGCTTTTTTATAATTCGTCTCCTTTTTTCCATATTTATAGCGTCCATTCTCGTTTCTTATGAGTTAAATTGTTACTTCAGCTCCTTTTTCCAAATGAAAAGTTTTTAAAAACTGCGAAAAAATCAACATAAACGTTTGGAAAAAAATGATTTTGTAAACAAACGAGTATAAGTTACAATAAGTAAATATATAGTTGCCCCCTTACAATTTTACCCAAGGAAATGAAGTGCTTTAGTTGTGCAGCAGCATAAATATAAATCGACGCAGTAAGTACCCATGGTGTAGTGGTTATCACATCTGCCTAACACGCAGAAGGTCCCAGGTTCGAAACCTGGTGGGTACAGCCGTTTAAATTTTTCTTTTTTTTTTTTTTCGGAAAAAGTTATGATTTTTTTTGAAAACTAGAAAAATTTTTAGAAAAGGGATGGGAAAAAAATATGTATTTTAGAAAAAAACATTAATATATGTTGAAAACTTCAGGCAATCATTAAGAAATTTATATCAATCCTGCATTTTATGACAAAAACATAAAACGTATCATCAATAAAATATTCTCCCCAAGCTTATAATTTCTGTATACGTACATTTGGATTTGAAACAAATATCTTCTTTTTTTTAAAAAAATTTTAGATATCTCTTATTTTTATGACCTACGTTTATGTATTACTTCAATGCTAAGACAGAGCTTAGGAGCATTGAAAAGTTATAAATTTGAATTTTTGTTAGAAAGGTGCACACATTGAATTTAATTCTCGCATAGGATAAATAATTATAATACATTTAATTATTTGGTAAACATGACTTGAAAATACATGTGGCTTTAGGTCTGGGTAAGAATAAGTAACATTTAATCATTGATATTGAGATTTATTGTCACCCCTTCACCCTTCAGACTAATTAATCAATATAAATTCTCAATGCCCCTTTTTATTCACAGTATTGAAACAGCAAACGAAAAAAAAAAGAAAAAAAAAAACAGTGAAATTTAATTTTTTTTTCTATAGCATTACTTAATTTTGAACTAATAATCAAAGCCAGTAGAATAAAAGTATAGATAATTTTCTAAAATTTTTCTCGAGCAAGAAAAATTAATTTTTTATGCTTTATGTACGATTTTTTTTTCAATACATTTTATTTTTGATAAAATGGTATCAAACACAGAAAAAAAAGAACGTAAAATCAAATTAAAACATGAATTTAATCTAACTTTTTATAAACAAGCACTGAAATTATCGTTCATCACATTGTACTTAATGTTGCAGTTGATTTCCTGTAATTTATTTTTATTACTTAAAATGACGTCAAAACAGTTTTTATCATTAAATTTTACACAATCACGTTTCGAAATGTTTAATTTTTACGTGAGAAAGCATTATTAATAAAAAGCCTTCTAAATATTTATAAACTAAATCTCACAGAGGTGGAAAGGAAAAAAAAAAACTGATAATCTAAACTTTTGAAATCAATCTGAGATTTCCAATCCTTTTCCATCGAACTTCGCAGACATATATTTCATCTGCATTTCTCATTCTTACAAAAATAAAACACACGAAAATTTTCCAAAACATAGTTTTAAAAGAAAGAGAAAGAAATTTTCTTTCCGAAATATTTGATAGAGTTCTTCTCTTAAGGAAAAAAGAACAAAAAAAAAAAAAAAAAAGAACTGTTTTTATTTCTACAGCCTCTCACACTCTTAAATCCTAAACTCGAAATTACCTGCAAAAGCAGCTCAACGTGCGATGCTTTTGCCTCTGTTTCTTTTCAATAAAAATGGGAAAATATTTTACTTTGAAAAGCCCCCTCTACCTCTTCGAATGTCTCCGCGGAAAATTGGATGGTTTTCTGGAAAAGAAGCATATTTCATACACCCCCTCACAACAGAACCACCCCCTTTCTTCCTTTAATGTACTCCATTTCTTTCCTTTCTTCTTTTTTTTTCTCCCTGCTGAATAATTTAGAAATATTTTTCTCTGGAATATAAAAGGCAACACTAGAATAAATTCTCAAGCATATTTAGTCATGAAGAAAACTCAGTATGAATTTCCGGAGAATGCATTTTCCGGAGAGAGAACACATCCGAAAAGAATGTTTTATAAAACGAAACGAAGTCTTTTTTTTTTTTCCTTCTTCGAATCGAGTTTGATAGGAATCGAATCGGATAATTTCGTAATGTTTATATTTAATTACGAAAATTAAATCTTTTAAAAATATTTTTTTTCTCTTTATAAATATATTTTTACATCATTCCGCATTGTTAGCAATAACTTCCAAGAAGAAAAAAAAAAAGTAACATCTTTTTTTTAAGAATTGATATTAGACCTGGATACACATTTCTAACTTATGTAAGTGGCTATTTTTTCAGAGGATAAATAATATTCTTTTTTTTTTTTTTTACAAATTATCCATTAGTCCAGTCATAAAGAAGGATTTAAAAAAAATGGGATTGATTTCTGATGGAAATTTATTTACTACGTGACCAATTTTAACTATTCAGATTTTTCATAATGTTTTATTTATAAATGTTTCTTTTCTTAATTTTTTTTTCCTGTAACGAAGATTAAAAAAAAACAAACAAAGGATATGAAACTGTATACTATATCACCTTATTTTTAAAACTAAACAATTATAGACTTTTTGTTCCGTAGCAGGTGGTTGCGAACTTTCATCTCCAATTTGTTCACGAATTATTTTCGTAAGTTGAACTATACGAAAACAATGTATTGAGGCAAATGTTTATCGAAATGCCTTTTAAAAAAAATTATTTTTTGGGGGAAAAAGTAACATTTTAACGATTATAAATACGATGGAGTGTGGTAAAAATAATGAATTGGTATCCGTTTTTTTATGCAAACTTAAGAAAAAATAATTAAGCTTTATTAATCTTTTCCACTTAAGAATACTGTCAATTTGTTGTATTTTTCTTCATTCGCAAGAATATTCTTTTCACAGGATTTTGATTGCTCGTATATTAAAGTTGTATTCAGAATCAGCACAAGCGCCCTGGGCCGCGACTATCATCATTTCTAACCACTGGGAAGTGACGAAGACACTGGCACTCTCCTCTCCAAACTTTCACACCGTATCAACGTGGAGCCTCAACAGATGCTATTAACTCATTTGTTATTAATATTTAAGCTGAATTCATATGGATAAAAACTTAACTTTTAAATGCATCGAAGAATGCGTACTTATATTCGTTAGTTAGGCCTATAATTCTAGAATAACCCAGCTTAACAGTTTAAAGCATGCTGCAACATTAAATATATTATTCACCTTTTTGCATTTTATAAAAATTTTAAGGTTTTTTTTTAAAAAAAAAATTTAAAAGTTCTTCAAATTATATTTTTTCTACTCTTTTGATTCACAATTTTATGTCTTATAAATATCTATGCAAATTTTTGTTCTTGTTTTGGTTCAATTTTTGTGCTTTTAATAACATGCTTGTTCTATAGTTACATTATTTTTGTTTTTAAGTTTTTATTTTGGTTTGCATTGTCTTTTTCACATTATTATTATTTTTTTGGTTTTAATTTTTCTCTTAAATTTCTTTCAAATGTATTTTTGGTTTTTATAACCTTTTTATTTGTTTTTTTGGGGATAGTTTGGCCAATAAATCAGGAATAACCCAGCCGACCAGTTTAAAGCCTTTTACAACTTTAAATATATCATCTTCCAATTTTTTTGTTTTCTTAAACTTTTTAGTTTTGTTTATTTTTTCAATAACTGTATCGTTTTTGATATTTCTGTTACTTTTCTGTTTATTCTACATTTATTCTTCTTTATTTTGCATTTTATATATTTTTTTTAGTTAAATTTGAATAATGTATTTTCATTCAATTTTTCCCTTTACACTTTTTATCTGTCTACCTCATGGTTTGATATATGTCTTCTTTCTCATAGGTTCATTTGTAATTTCTTACATGTTGTTTTAATTTTAATTATTGAAATAATTTCCTGGTTTATTTGTGATATAAATTGTAATTAATATATCAAATACCTCCAACCCGAGAGTTTCTTTCTTGAGTTAAGAGGAAATTGTGAGATTTCATACTTTTTGTATTCCTGGGCACAAACACGCAGATACACAAAATTATAATTAACTGAGCTTTAGATTTAGAATTCGAAGGCAGTATAGCAACAGATGCTATGTTTCATAATGTTTGTGCAGAAAAAAGTATGAGACCAATATAAATAAAACTATCAAAATAGTTAGGGGTAATGTGAAATTATTCTCAAAATTCCTTCTCAAGAAAGATATTTTTCAAAATTATGTTGAAAAACAGAGTTTGGCTGTGAAAAGATTATTTATTTAGATGTCAAAACATGCTGAAATAGTTTGTTGTCAATGCTTGAGAGATTTTTAGATATGATATAAGCAATTTCAAAAGCAGTAATTGGCATTAAAAGACAACAAATTTTAGCTGAAGTAGTTTGAACCTCTGACTGCAATTGTAGCAAGCTTGAAGGAGGTAAAATTTTGTGTAGAAAAATTACGCAGTCGAAACGTGTCTTCGTTACTGCTGAAGGAATATTTTCTTTCAGTACTTGAGAGTTGAATTAACAAAACACAAAATTTGTTAAGAATATAAAATATGTTCTCCGGTCCAAAGAATTAATGAGAGACACAAAATTAATTTTGTTGGATGAATGTAATACCAAAAATTTGGGAGAAAAATGATGCTTTTACAGTTACTGTTGAACTTTCACATTTACTGTGGTATGGAAGTTCGGAGAGGGAAGTGCCAATTCAGGTGTCATCTTCTTCACTTGACCGTGGTTCAGCATTACGATGTTTGTCTCCAATAGTCCTCGTGTTGCTTCTAAGTGCGAGATTAATAAAACAATCAGATTCTCGTTTACCAAATAAAACATCTTCGACTCAACAAGCTTAACTAACTATGGTAAGACATTTTTGCGAGAAGGACAAATTACTGTCCAACTCTTCGCACTCAGAAGAAGATAGCATAGGAAATAGGATTTTGGAAGAGAAATCTTTAATGTTTACGAAAAATTAGAAAATTCGACCCACTCAGTGACTGAGGTTCTACATTGTTCAATAACTAACAAGAGTTGTAGCTTGAGCAAGATGGTGAAGCAAGAACTGAAGTTATTTGACTAACCAGAAAATCGGTCATCAAACATTGTATAATTGGGTTAGGTTTTGAAAACAATTCCTCCATCATCAATTGAACCTGAGAAGGCATTTCCCTCTTGTTGCTGAGGTTGTTCATAGCAAACCTAAGAACTAAGGTGTAATATAAAAGCATAATTTACTTTTGTTTTCCTAAATCATACTTTAAAAATGCATAATTAATGTATTTAATTTGTGTTATAGAAAGGAGTATAAATTTGAATTTTTTGAATACCTATATTTTTCATAATTATTATTGATATCAATTAAAAATAACTAATTTTCAAATTTTTTTTCAAATTTTGATGCATTACCACTGTGAGAATTGTTGAATCATTGTTGTGTTCTCGGGGTTTGCCAAAAATTCCCTGGAAGAAAAAAAAAAAAGAGCGAGAAAAAAATCAGAAACATTGCCAAATCCTGCATTTTTTTTGTTCACTTTGCCACATATAACTTTCTTTTTAATTCGCAGAATCACCGTGTATGGTTGAAATAACCATTAATGCTCATCTCAGAAAACAGTAATACCATCGAAACAACAATACCCCCCCTTCTCAGGTAAACAAAGCATTTAGGGAAAAACTGATGACTATAAAGCCCAGCTTAACGGTCAGTTAAGCCAAAAGTTGGCTTAAAAGAGGCTTATTGTATTATAAAAATACTTAAAATATACTACAAATATATAAGATTATTTCTACAAAGAAGCTTTTCAAATATTCTGAAACAAGGGTTCTTATAACCACAAACTTTTTGAAAGAACATTGGATGATATCAAGCGATTGTGAACTTACACAAAAAAAATATAATTAATAATCTTTATTTTTAGGGGTAATTAAAATTAGGCCTTGCATTCCTTTTCTCTTATCAGTGCACGGGGTTAATCACTGTAGCATTAAATCGTCTGTTAATGGTCTACAATTTAATGTTCTGATGCAAAGCGAACAAAAAACAATAGCCTCTACATTGACGTAACTTTAATTACAATCATACTTAAAAAACTTTTATGTATAAAGGTGCTTAAGTATTCATATTATGAAGGATAATTATTATACAGGAATTACTGTTATAAATAGCTATGTTTCATTAATTATATGTTATTCAGTGAGCTACTAAGGAATATTCTGTTTTTACTATGTATTAATTAACCAACCAAGTGGTAGTATTTTAGTCAACGACAAAATAGTCACCCAAGCATTAATATTATTTTCTGAATATTTTTTGTGGACACGGTAGCCCAGAAGTCATGGCTGATGTTGTTTCTGTCGAGTCGAGGGTTCGAGTCTGATGCCATTGAAGACGATCAGTGTGCTGATGCACGTTAAATCTATCGAGGCTCCGAATCATACTGTTGGCGTGAATATCATTGAAGGAAGTGAAGATATCAGTGAGGAAGTTTGGAGAGGGAGGGGCCAGCTCACAGGTGTTGTCAACTAAAAATTAAAAAGTCCATCGCCCGTAGAACTCTTGTTCCTTCTAAGTCATGGGTGTCTAAGCTATGACCGTTTGAGGGCCACATTGTTAAAAAAAAAAAAATGCTGGGCGGCACATACAATATTTTTTCAACAAATTGTAATAAAAATTAACTCTATATAGTTTTATTAAAATAAATTATATAACTTCTTTTTATTATATATTTTTTTTTAAATTTGAATTAGAAATGTATAAGTACGTATTTATTTTAAATTTGTAAAAGTCTCGTTTCATTCAGTTTAGATTTCGTAAAATGGAAAAAATTCAAATTAATGAGGTGGATGAATTAGCTTTTGTTGAACAAGCAAATCGATATCGGGTTCAATAGACGAGGTAGCAATTCTTACTGCCTTTTCAAGATGTTCGTCAGTGATCTTTGTCCTATTTTTGTTTTTTGTAAGCTTCATTCTTGAAAATAATTGTTCACAAATATAAATACTGCCAAAAGTTGAAGAAATTAATAAAGCATGATTGTGAAAAACAGGATATTTATCGCGGGGTAGGTAATCTTTATAAAACTCCAGTAAAGAAACATCCCCAAATTTTTCTTTTAGTTGAATGTCACTTTGTAGTTCAATGCATTCCATTTGAAGATTTGAAGGTAATTTATTTATTTATAAAGAAAGAAAATAAGGTAGAAAATATGTTGAAATTTTCTTCATATTTTCAAAAATTTTGAAATCTACTTTCAAACTCTTGAATTAAATCAAAAACTAATGCAGCATATTTTGTGCAACTCACAAGTTTATGTGCATCCAAAGACTGAAATGTGTCAAATCTTTTACTTTTATTGGATTAAGCCAAAATTTCAATTTTCTTTCAAACGCTGTAATTGTTTGGAACATATTATTAATAAACTGATTTTTTCCTTGAAGTCTCAAATTTAAATCATTCAAATGTTCTGTTAAGTCTACTAAAAAAGTTAAATCTAAAATCCAATCTCTGTCCTCAAATTCATTCACAGGCTTCCCTTTTGTTTCGATAAATATTTTTATTTCAGTTTTCAAATTGTAAGACCTTTTGAGCATTTACCCCTTACTTCTGTATAATATATAACATCTGCAAATTCAGTGCCCATTACCTTAAGAAATTCTTCAAATTGTCTATGATTAAGTCCTTTTGCTCTTATGAAGCTAATGGTTTTTATAACAACGCTTCATACACTTTCTATTTTTAAAATTTTCCACATAAATTACCCTGATGTACATTACAATGATATGCCATCAAGCTCGTATTGCCGGCAGCGACGGCTTCATTATTAACCATTTTAACGAGTCCCCCATTTTTACCAACCAGGGCAGGGGCTCCATCGGTTATGATAGTTGATAAATTTTTCATAGATAAGGAAAACCTTTTCATCGAATAAATCTACAGACTTGGTTGTGTCTTTTAACGATACTAAAGCAACCATTTCTTCCGTAATATTATAATGTTCATAGATTCCTCTTATAAAAATTGCCAATTGTGCCGTATCAGAAGCGTCAGTGCTTTCGTCCATGGCTAACGAAAAAAAATTTAAAATTAGAACAATTACTTTTTAAAGACTTTTCAACTGAATGTGTAAATTTAAATATTTTCATAATTTACGTTTGGGCCGCTTTTTAGACAAGTATGTTCTAAGTGCTCCGTTAATAAACAATCAATCAAACACTTTGAATATCTTCCCTGGTCAATATTCAACCAATTAAATTTCTATTCTGTTGTCACATAATCACATTTGCTTTAATTCTAATATTTAAATAATAATTTAATTATTATTAAACAAGTAATATAAAAAAAATTTAAGACAATTCCTACTTAGGTCAATAAAGAAATTTTTTATTTTAATTACTTTTTATTAAATAATTACAATTAATATAAATGTGTATATACATATGAAAGAATCACAATATTAAGTAGCAAAAGAAATTTTTTTTCAGCAATCTACGCGCTTCGTCACTGACGGTATTTATTCCTAAATTTATACCCTGCTAAATATCTTATATAAGAGTAAAGTTTTTCTCCCACATAAAACTAAAATTAATTACTTGAAAATCAAATAAAAAAATTTTATGCTTCAATTTGAAGGCAAGAAAATTCTACGCCGACGCTCTACCAACTTTGCCATTGCAAGACAAATGACATAGTGGAAGTATTGGCTTGTTTTTTAATTCATCCGGTAAAATAAATGGTTGGAATGCAGTTTAGCCCAACCACCCTTGGCGACAGGAATTATTTGGAGGTATTTTGCCAAATGTGGCTATCCTGGTCCGCTTCGTGGACTTAACGTTCAGCACCCCCAAAAAATCGCCAAGTTTGACAATTTTTGAAATCGCACCAAATGGTTGAGCTAAACTGCATTTTCACTAATTACACTTAATTAAATGAATTAATATTTGAAAAAAAAAAACTGTATTAACATGAATTGTCATCCACTACAAGTTTAAAAAAATGTTTTTGAACTTGAGTGAATGAATAAAAAGTACTTTATTAACGACTGAAAAATTGAACAAGATATACATATATAGAGAGAGTGTGAGCTAATAGTAGGAATGTAAAAAAAAGTTAGCATTTTTTGGTGGTTAAATCTGTTCTTTGCAAAACTTTGCATAGAACAACTTTTTGTTATAAGTTAGTATCTTTTTTGCACTGTTAAAACTTTATTATTTTGAATGGTTGTGTATTTTGAAGGATTTTGATAGTGCGAGGGTGGTTCACACAAAAAGAACTTGTATTTGACGACAGAGGGCGTCATTATGGTAAATTGATGTAACGGTTGGGTGATGCCATTTGTGAAAAGGAGCTGAAACAAATTTGACATTGATTCATAAGTTAGTTTTGATTTGGTAGTCATTTGTTGTGAAATCACAATTTGCTTGCTGCCCCGTCGTGTTGTTGACGTCATTTTGAGACGAATTTTGGCGCCATCTGTTGCAGATAGTCCGAAGTACGCCAATAATTAATAAAAATTCATTTGAAACCTTAAAAAATTGATTAATAACGACATAAAACTATATTCTGGCTACGCTATTCGATAGAGAGGAGAATATACTTCTAACTGATTCA
>BMAW01129194.1:162106-221989 GCA_019974015.1 Nephila pilipes | reverse complement strand
AGAGTCTTTAATGTTATTCATCTCTGAAAGTAATGACTCACAGGTATAGGTACATGAAAATATGATTAAAATAGCAAGTGCCAGCTTTTTCAAACAGTTAAATGTGTCTCGTAACGAATTCAATGTTTCCAAAATTTTGTTATATTGGCATTTTTATTTATATTGTTTGTCAATCTTTCTGTTTCAAATAATTCCAACTCTTTCCTTGTTTTAGTAAATTTTTGAATCCATATTGGGCTAGACTGGAAATCAATCAGCTGCATTTCAAATTGTTCAATTTCCAACCAATCGAATTGGGACAAGTTCAGATTATCAAATGAAGTCACATCAGAGTACATAATAAACTTAAGTGTTTCCTATAATTCTTTGAACTTAGAAAATCTCACTGAAAATTCATTGATTGAAGAATCAATTACAGAAATAAATTCTTCGGTGACTTTTTCTTCGCCTGGTTCCTCATATATATCTAAATCTTTGATATTTTTTTCAAGTTTGGAAAATACTTGTAGTTTCTTGTAATAATATCGTTATTGAAAACATACATTTTAGCGTTAAAAGCGCGAATGAGATCTATCATGACGATAATTGTTTTATATGTGCCTTGAAGCTTCACGTTCAATTCATTGAAATATTGGCATATATCTGTAAAAAACACCAATTTTGTAAGCCACATAACATCCAACAACTGAGGGTATTGTTCAGTTTCTTTCTCATTTTCCAGAAAGTGTCTGATTTCTTCGAAGCAATCATCAAATCTTTGAAGTACGTTTCAGACGCTCAACCAGCGAACATTATTATACATCAGTAAGCCATTATACACCGAGGTGATTTCATTTAACGAAGCATCAAACTTTCGCTTATTTAAAGCCTGCGACGAAATGAGATTCACTATATTTGTGACTACCGGCATTACATTTTCAAGAGGTGTTGAACTACTCTTAGCACGCAAGGCTTGTTGGGGAATGATGCAAGGGATTTCAAGATTCGAATGTCCTACGACTGTTTTAAATGAACTTATGAAAACATTTTTTCCCCACCATACTTGGAGCATCATCAGTCGTTACTGAAACAATTTTTTTCTAATCAATTTCTTTCTCAACAACCGAATTTTTAACTGCTGTGCAAATATCTGTGCCCTTTGTAGTTGTTAGCAACCCTGTTATCCCAATTAATTCTTTCATCACAGAGTATAATGCTTATACATCCCACATTCGATCAAAAAATTGAAAGCAAACATTTCTGGTCTTTAATAAAAAAATTTCAAAAATAATATTAATTACTTCTAAATGTAAACAAGTTTGTTATATTGGTAACTCCAAGGTTAATAAAATGATTTATGAATGCTATTCCTACTTAAAGTTATATTTGAATTTTTGTATAAACAATTTCATGTTAATTGCTGATACTGTTTTGATTCATAATGAATGTTATATAAACTTGTTTTGGTTTCGATTTTGATGAAAGGAATTACAAGATATTTGATATTAAAAAAAATTTGTTTATTTTTTTTTATCTTTTTAATATTGATTTGCAAATTAATTATCACAATCTGAGATCAGGAAATTTCAATATTTTTCAGCAAAAGTGCATAAATATTGTTATTTTTATATATAACTGAAATTTTAAGTGCAATTTTAAGTAAGTATTATTTTATATATAACGAAAAATTTTACTGCATAAATATTGTGTGACTAACACATGGATCAATAAGTTCCGAGACTAACCCAGAGATGGCGCTCGTAGTAAACCAGTAACCAGGTCTTTCTAGAGTACTTACCTTTGCTTGAAACGTGTCAAAATTTTAAGTCGATCGGACCAGAAACTGCTGAGTTATCGAGGTTGGAGTAAAGTCGTTTTGTAGTTTGTTTAAAAAATGGAAAAAACCGAGTTTCGTGTTCTGATAAAACATTGTTTTTTAATGAGTAAAAACACCGTGCAAGCGAAGCAATGGATTGAAAAATGTTACCCGGACTCTTGTCCATCAAAAGCAACGATTTGTGGGTGGTTTGCCGAGTTTAAACGTGGTCGTACCGACACAAATGACGCGGAACGCTCGGGTAGACCTGTGGAAGCCGTTACACCGGAAAATGTGAGTGAAGTGACAAAAATTATAATGAAAGATCGTAAAGTGAAGCTCCGTGAGATTGCTGAGATGACACAGATATCATATGGAAGTGTATTTACTATCCTTCATGAAAAATGTTTTTTCCAAGTGGGTGCCGCGATTGCTTTCAATGGAACAAAAACAGCAACGAGTCGATGATTCAGAAAGCTGTTTATCGCTATTTACTCGCAACAAAAAAGATTTCTTGCGTCGTTACGTGACCATGGACAAAACATGTTTACATCACTACACTCCAGAGTCGAAGCGGCAGTCATCTGAGTGGCGCACAGCTGGCGAAAGCCGTCCGAAAACGCAGCAGTCAGCTGGCAAAGTCATGGCGTCAGTTTTTTGGGATACGCATGGCGTGATTTTCATTGACTACCTCGAAAAAGGTAAATAGATCAACAGTGATTATTATATTGACTTGCTGGTGCGTTTGAAGGAGGAAATCGCAAAAAAACGACCGCACATGCAGAGAAAAAAAATCCTTTTTCACCAAGACAATGCACCCTGCCACAAGTCGATGAAAACAATGGCAAAATTGAACGAATTGGGCTTTGATCTGCTTGCCCACCCCCCATACTCGCCAGATTTAGCCCCCAGTGACTACTGGTCCTTTGCTGATCTTTTATTCATTAACTTTAATTGAACGAAAGTAAATTAAATTTGAAATAGACTAAAAAGCGACGAAAAATGGCTTTTTTGGGAAGATCCAGAAAAGAGGATTTAAGGACGTTAGCCACAGAATTGGGTTTGGCTCCGTCGATAATTTTAATAAATAATTTTCATTAATAAATTAAGCTCTAATTTTAATAAATCTCAAAATTATTGAGCTATCATAACCGCGAATGATAGGTATGATGAGGAATTCGTCAAGGATATGCTCAGTGTCATTGTGGAAGAACGTATAACAACAGAAAAACAGAAAGCTGCGGAATTGGAAGAGAACCAGAAAGCTGTGGAGGTGGCCCAGCAACGAGAAAGAGAATTCGAACTGGAAAAATTGAAAATTCAGCTTGAAATGCAGAAGTTATCACAAACATCTGTTGTAAGCCAACAGTTAGAAAACCCGAATCTTGAGCTAAATAGAATTATTCCGTGATTCAACTCGAAGGAAGACGAAATGGGTCTATACCTGACTATTTTCGAACGTCAAGTGAAGTTCATGAACATTCCTGAAAAAACTTGGACAGCATACCTGATTGGCTCGTTGCCACCTGATATAGCTCAGCTCATCGCAAGAGAGGATGAAGATGATTCTCAAAACTATTAAAAGGTAAAAGAAATGCTTCTAAAAAGATTTCGAGTTACAGGAGATAGGTTTAGGCAGTACTTTTCTCAACAGAACAAATTCCCTGACTCGACATGGCGAGACTTTTATTTCGAATTAAGTTCTTATCTTGAAGGTTGGATCAAAGAATTGAAGATAACCACGTTTGATCAACTTAAAAGTCTAATCATCGCTGACCAGATAAAAAGAAAAACTCCTGCAAATATCAACGAAAACTTTCAGGATATTTGGGCGGATTTGAACGGTCCTTTGGAATTAGCTGAGAAACTGGACGCATACGATAGCCTAAGGCCTGGAAGAAAAATAATCCAAATCAGACTTTCAAGAAAAAAGAAGAATTCAGGAAACCCTTTCCAATAAAGAAAAGTCCACCTGTTGGAGGCTCCTATGATAACCACTCACAAGGACCCTCTAGAACAGTACCTAGATTCCCAAGTTCCAGAAATGAAGGAAGAAAGCCCATCCAGTGTTACGGATGTGGGACTCCTGGAGTCATCAAGTCAAAGGGTCCTACCTGTAAGAGAGCTAATGGAACGGTAACAGCAGTGAACTGTATGACGTTATTCAACTTGAATTCAAACTCGGATCCCTCCAGTTTGATTGTTCTCAGAATTTTTAGAGAAAAGATTGCTGTATGTGCAGATACCGATGCTTCCCATACCATTGCAGGTGAAAAGCTGTTCAAATTCCTGCAAGAGCATGACATCATTTTTGCGAACAAGAAAATTTCCTTTAGGATGGCTGATGAAATTCGACAGACCATTACGGCTCTGAGTGCTATCGTCAACCTGTACATTGAAGGCAAAGTTATCCCAACAGAATTTCTAGTATTGCCTGAAGCAAAAGGAAATAAAACTGTGTTAGGAAGGGATTTCCTCAATGCAGCTGGAATCGTCCTTGACGTCCAAAGAGGAAAATGGTATTTTTCCGAAAATCCTCGAAAACAGTTCGAGTTCTTCAAGAAGCCATTAAAAGATATAGCCATCAGTGCGTTCGAACTTCGAGAAGATGAGGGTAAACACCAATCTCCAGAACAAACAAGAAAATTAAATATACACCTGGACAAAAATGAGACATGTTTCCATAAAGGGGGAGGGACCTCGCCGTTTATCGAACTCCGTATCGACACGGGTGATCACTCCCCAATGGCAACGTCTACAGGATGAATCCCATAAAGAAAGAGATTTTGAAGGGACAAATTGAAGAACTGCTGAAGCAGAATATAATCGAAGAGTTCGAGTCCCCTTATACCGCACTTGTGGTACTTATTCTTTAACCAAATGGGAAAGTAGGTCTTTGTGTCGACTACAGGAAGTTGAACTCTGTTACGAAAATGGATACGTATCCCTTACCACGAATGGATGATCTATTGAATGAAGAAACACCGACATCCTACATGTCAACAATTGATTTACAATCAGGTTACCATTAAGGAAAGCTCACTGACATTGACCAGGACAAAACTGCTTTTATTTGTCCTTTTGGAACTTACCGCTACTTACGTATGCCCATCGGCCTACGGAATGCTCCGGCTATTTTTCAAAGATTAATTGACACATTTTGAAGTGGCTCTAAAGATGTTTTCGCACTTTCTTACCTAGATGACATCATTGTTCTCTGAGAAACATTTGACAAACATCTGGAAGATCTCGAAAAGGTATTTGAAAGACTGTCTGTCTTTTAACTCCATGCAAACCGAGATAAATGTCGCTTTGCCTGTGACCGTGTGAAGTATCTGGGATTTTGGATAACGAAAGATGGAATTAAAGCTGACCAAGAGAAGATCTTTTCTATTCAAAAAATTCTAGTCCCTACCAATGTGAAAGAAGTCCAATCTGTACTATAAACTTGCTCTTGGTTTCGTCGATATATCCCTAACTTTTCTGACATAGCACGCCCGCTTAGTAACCTCACCAAGAAGAAAGTGCATTGGCACTGGGGTCCTGAGCAACAAGAATCTTTTGAGACGTTGAAGATGCGCTTGATGACTTCTCCTATATTGAAGCAAGCTGACGGATCAAAAAGTTTCACCATTCGTACAGACGCAAGTAATTATGCCTTAGGAGCAGTTCTACTCCAGGGAAGTGGCCCCGATGAACATGTCATCGAATATGCAAGTCGTCTGATGATCCCAGCAGAGCAAAACTACTCCCCAACTGAGCGAGAAGCCTTAGCTGTAGTGTGGGCCTTAGAGAAGTTTAGAGGTGACGTAGAAAATCAAAAAATATTCCTTGCATCAGATCATCAACCTCTCAAATGGTTGTTAAGCATAAAGTTACCTTCTGGCCGTCTGGCAAGATGGGCTTTGAAAATTCAGTCCTTCAACCTGAAGATCGATTATACCCCTGGAAAAGTTAATGTAATAGCTGACATGCTGTTAAGACCATTGTATACTGAAGGCGCGGCCTCTGATGTGTGTGCCATCACTGTGGAGATGCCATCCATGCCAGCTGGGATTTTGTGGAGTAAGGTCTCCTCTTTCTTTGACCAATCCTGGACTATGTTTAAGTTCACTTGTGATAAACTTCTTTCCGTCTAAATGTTACTTTTAACTGTTTAATTCCGTCCTTGTAACTGCGATGTTTTATGTCATTAAAAATATAGTATTTTACCCTGAGATGTTGTTGAATTCTTTTGCGTTACAGCAGTTATGACATAAGAACGTCAGTTACACTAGTAATTTCTATAAACGTATATGTTGTAAAATTTGAATTTTTGGTCGCATG
Source organism: Nephila pilipes (assembly GCA_019974015.1). Classification (NCBI taxonomy): domain Eukaryota; kingdom Metazoa; phylum Arthropoda; class Arachnida; order Araneae; family Nephilidae; genus Nephila; species Nephila pilipes. The sequence goes on along the minus strand of BMAW01129194.1, from coordinate 215,868 downwards.
GCTTTGTGTGTAGCAGTAGGTGTCATTTATTCTTGAATTTAAGTCTTAATGTTAAGGAAATCCACTATTTGAAACTTATTTAAACTGCGTATTGCAAAAAATAATCCGTTTAAAACAAATTTGAGTAATTAGCAATTTTTAAACTTGAAAACCAAAAGAAAAAAAAGCTTTTTTTTATTATTATTGTTTTATTCAATTATTATGTTATCGATCATGAAAAAAGACAACTTTTTAAATATAAACTAAGAAAACGTGCTATCAGTACACAGAACAAATATTTTAAAATATAATACATAAGTCGCACGCAAGTTGCGTTATCTTCGAGCGTCTAAGTCGTGCAAGCAGCCTTCAAGCTCGTATCAGAGTTCTTAAGTTTAAAAATGACTGTTTTTGGCTAATAATCTCTCTGTAAAGTAGAAATTGAGAAGGTGTGCTGTGATTGGTCGGCTGTTGCTGTACTGTATTCCTTTTGGCTGGTGGTTGAATCTGGAGTAGATGAGTGTTGAGTTGGAAAAAATTTTCAGAGATGTCTTGAGATGGAGAAGTTTTAGAGGCTGCTTTGCTATTGGTTGATGAAAGGAAGAGGGAAGTAATGCCATTGGTTACCCCCATGGGTGCTATTGAGTTAGATGTTGGAGGGTTTTGCTATGTCTGTGTAGGCTGGAATTAATTGCATTTAAAAATTAAATATATTGAAAAAATTGAAGTTAAAAGTTGTTTTTTAAGGAGGTTGATCGGAGTCAAGTAGAATTCTTTTAGGTCTTTTTGAATTTGGCTGGGCGGGGGATAATGTTCAAGATTGTTCATATTTTGATTTTCGGTGAAAGGGAGGTTGTGAAAGAAGTTCATTGAAAGCTTTTTGATATGTTCTTTGAAAGTAGTAATTTTAAGAGTTTTTCTTTTTTCATCATTTCAAATATACCATTTTGCTTTGGTTATTGTTCTTGAAATTGAATTTTGAGATACTTCTAGAATATTTAGGATCGAGTTAAATGCAAAAGCACACACAGGACAAGCGTATGCTAGTATTGGATGCAAAATTGAGGTGTACAGAAGCAATTTGTTTTCTATAGTCATTTTTGAGTTCCGGCAAATTAAGGGGAAGATTTAACATTTTATTTTCCGGAACTTATCTCGCGTTTGTGTTATATGTTGTTTCCAAGTTAAAGTTTTGTCAAGGGTAACACCTAGATATTTAGCTGTCTGAGACCATGGGATGTCAGTTTGATAGAATGTGGGTGGTGGGGGTGGTATCTTTTTTCTTGTGAAAAGAACTGCAGCTGTTTTATCGACATTTATTTTTATTTTCCATGAGTTAAAAAATTTTCTCGTATTTTAAGGTGATTATTAAGTGCTTTTGTGTCAGTCTTAGAGTTTTCAAAAGAGGTAAGGATTGCTGTGTCGTCGGCATACATATTTAGTGTTGTGAGTGTGTAAGTTTGGATGTCATTCAGGTACAAGTTAAACAAATGCGCCCCAATTAAAGAGCTCTGTGGAATTCCCGCAGAAATGTTTCTGGGGCTTGATAGTGAATTTTGTACTTTGACTTGAAAATCCCTGTTTATGATGTATGAGTGTATTAGATGTATTAGTGGGTTAGGAAAAGAGTAGGTGATTAATTTGTAGATGAGTCCTTCTAACCATACTCTGTCAAAGGCTTTCTGTATGTGTAGAAAAACAGCACTTGTGGTTTTTTGTTTTTCTAGTCCTGAGGAGATTAATTCTGTTACTTTAAGAAGGGGGTGGAGTGTGGAGAGATTTTTAGTAAATCCATATTGTTTTGGTGTTATTATATTATTTTGGTAAATGTGTTCTTTGAATCTGTTTAGGATTAAAAATTCAGCTAGTTTATCTATGGATGAGAGGAGTTATATTCGTCTGTAGCTGTCTGGTGATTTTGGGTTTTTGCCTGGTTTTAGTATGGGAAAAATTATTGCAGTTTTCCAACATTTTGGAAAATATTGCATTTTTAGTATTTTGTTAATTAGATAAGTAATTATTAGTATGATTTTAGTTGGAAAGTTTTTAAGCATTTTATTTGTTACTCCATCTTTGCCAACAGCTTTTTTAATATTTGCCTTTTTGATGTAGTTTTGTATTTCTTCTGGCCAAACTGGTTTAATGGAGTGTTGGAGTGGTGTGGAAGTTAGGAAGGTGTGTATTGTGTTTTTTACTGTTGTGTCAATGGCTGTGTCTGAATTTGGTGGTCTGTTGTTTTCTTTGAAATTTTGTTCGAGTGTGTTTGCAAGTAGTTCAGCTTTTTGTGTGTCAGTGTTTGCAGTTTGATTATTGATAATTAAGCGTGGTATACTGCATCTTTTATTTTTAAGAATCTTAGTTTGTGTCCAGAGTGAGTTGTCTTGTGTGTTTAGAGATTTAAGTTTATCATTCCAGCTTTTGTTTGAGAAATTTTGAAATTCTTTTTTAATTAAATTTTGAGTTCTATTCATTTCAGTTTTTATTTCTGGATCTAATGTTCTCTGATATTATTTTCGTAAATAGTTTTTGGTTTTTATGAGGTTTTTGATGTAGGATGGGGTGTATCTGATGTCATTGTTTGTAACTGGTATGGATGCCTTTTCATATGCTTGATTGATTTTGTCTGTGAGGTCAATAATTTTGTTTTCAAGTTTGTTTGTTGTGTTGATATTTGTAAAATTTGTTGGGTGAATGGTTTCTATTAGTTGTCTGAATTTAGACCAGCAGGTGGTAACTGCACGAGTATTAATTTCAATTGATGTATGGAAGTTAAAATCCAGGAAAATGGGGTTATGATCTGATGAGAGCTCGGGTAGTGAGACAATTTTGTGTTTGTAGTTGAAATCATATATTAGTGCAAAGTCGATTGTGTTTGCAGAATTTGTTCCAAATCGTGTGTGTGTAGGTGGGTATGCTATTTGAATGTCATTTTTGTCTGTGTAGCTTTTCAAGTTTATACCTCTTGTTGAGTTTTGGGTGCAGTTCCAAGCGTTGTGCCTGGCGTTAAAATCGCCAAAAATGACACAGCTGCTGCTGGTTTTTCTGAGAATTTCTAGGTCATGTATGAATAAATTGTTGTCTGAGGATGGAGGTATGTAAATGGAAACTATGGCAATTGGTTTAACTTTTGGTGGTTCAAAAATAATGGTGGTTGCTTCAACATGTTGGAGTGGTAGGGTTGTCAGGCACTGGTGTGGTAGTGATTTTTTGATTAGAATCATGGTTCCTCCTGAGGAGTGTTGTGTGGATTGGTTTGCTCTGTCATTTCTATATGAAATGTAATTTGGGATGTAGAATTTGTTTTCTGGTCTCAGTTGTGTTTCTTGTAAGAAAAGGATATCTGGGCTATGCTTCTGTACAGCATTTCGTAGTTCTAGAACATGGGAGAGTGCCCCGTTTGAGTTCTAGGGACACAAACTGAGGCTAAAGAGTTTAAAGCGTGATTCCGATTTCTTTCTCTTCATCCATTAGCGCTTCAATTAGCGCGTATTTTTTTTTTTTTATTTTCTGCACCTTTAGCTGCTTTGATGCTGGGTAGATGTTTGATCAGTCCTGGGAGCTTATTTAAAATTTCACCTAGGTTTGCTATGAGTTCAATTGCCTGGTAGATGTTATCGGAGTGATTATTTTCAGCAGGTCTTGGTCTGTTATCTGTGTTGTAGCGGTAATCACGGTTTCTCCTTGCCTCAGTTTGTGTTGGGATGTCAGAGTCTCGTGGCACCCTCTGTTGAGGGTTATTTGCTACAGCTGCTGCAAAGGTGAGATTTTCTCGGATCTTATTTAATTTTACTGTGAATGTGTTCTTCTTTTTGGGTAGTTTGGGGAAGGCGGAGCATCCTCCGTACGAGATCATATGTCCGGTTTCGTCGCAGTTTATACATTCCGGATTACTGATTCCTTCTTTTATTTCGCAGTCACGAGTCATATGTGAGCTTCCGCATTTTAGGCAGCAGATGCCATGTAACAGTTCTCAGCTGAGTGGTTGAAAAAGTTACATCGATAGCATTGGGTTACCCCTCTGCCTCGGTATCCTTCTAATCTTATTGTCATGAAGCAGAGTCTTGTAATTTTAAATATTTTTTCAGCTTCTTCTGTTCTGGGGAGGGTAATTAGAAAGATCGGTAGTGGAAATTTAGTTTGTCTTTTTTGAAGTTGGCATATTTTTTGTGGGTTAAAACCAAGTTCAATTAATTCTTCTTGGATATCTTCCATATCTGTATCCCGTGGGAGTCCTTTTAGGCAAACTCGGATTGGACGTTCTTGCTTGGGTTTTATGACATAATATTCTGCTGTTTCGATTTGCCTGAGGTATTTCGTTAGAGAACGATAATGTTCGGGGGTATCAACGTATAGTTTAATATACTCTACCGAAAGTGTTATTCTTAGGTTTTCATGTGCTAAAGTGAGTTCTTTTAGTTGTTGCCTATAGTTTCTAATTATTTTTAGCATTATAGGTGGGGATAATAGGTTTTTGATAGTAATTTCTGTAACATTATTTTTATTCTTTTTTTCTTCTCGGATTGTTTGAGACTCTGACTTCTCATTTTGGAGTTTTAGGTTTTTAAATTTGTTAGAGGTTTCTATTATTTGAGGAAAATGTTGCTCAATAATTTTCCTTTTTGCTTGTTTTCTAATTGGTGGGGTTTGGAAACCTTCGCTATCAAAATTAATTGTTTTTGACCTTTTATCAGGATTGATTGGAAGCTCTGTTTGTAGGGGCAGCCGGTATGGGTTATTTAGGAAAAGAGAGATACTCACCCTCTGCCTCTTCTGCTGCTTCCTTGGCTGCCAGGTAAAGTCCTTATGCTCCTTTATAGAAGTCGCTTTCACGGTCCATATATCTGTATTCTATGTGGCATACATGGGAGTAGGCGTCCTCGTGTTGCATTTTCAGGATCCTAAGTCTTTCGTTCATCAGTCTCAGAGTCTCGCAGGTTTCCTTGTCCTGGGGTTGACTTAGAGATGAAGGGAGTGAATTGTTGCATTCCATTTCCATGGCTATTATTAGGTTATCTCGTTCCGAGGTCTCGAAGTGCTGCTTGGGCGATTGAAAGTCTTTATCTCAGTTATGCTCCTCAAGGAAAAAGCGTCCGATCACGTCGAAATCATCCACTATAATACATAAGTACCTTCATTATCTGTAAATGAAAAACAGAATTAAAAAAAAACTGATATATCTTCGGATGGTAAAAAAATATATATTTATACTAATAAATAAAAAAAAATAATACGACTTTGTTGGTAAAAAAAATGAAACAAAATAAAAAGTTTTATATATATATATATATATATTATTCACTTATATGCAACAAAAAAAATATGAATAAAACCTTTCACTTATCTCCCTTCTGTACTCTCCCTACTTTAAATTAAGCGCCTCGTCGCATCGTGAAATGCTTGTTACTTCCTACCTTACTGTATAAATGAAACCGGAGTATAATGCCTGCCCAGGCTAACACTCAAATTATCATATGACTGCTGCTGAATATCAGAAAATTCTGAAGGAAGGTTCAATATGAGAAACATGAGCGAGAATAAGTTGCAAGTTAGCTACTGAAGAAAAAATAGCAATTAGCTAACTATCTATCACTAATGGTTCCAGTAACGGACACTGACACTCACTAAATCCATACGCAGTTAAATTTTAAAATATTTAATAAAAAAAACATCTATAAATTTGGCCGATTAAATCGACCCCAAACGAATTACAACTTCCTTGTACAAAAACAAACAAACAAGAGTGCCAGATGGCTTATTAAAAGTAATATCGTTATGATGGAGAGCAGCTCCCTCTGGCGTTGAGGCAGGATGGTTACATCGGTTGCGGTATTTTTCACAGCTCCCCACCATGAACTCTTCAGAGTTCATCAATAGAATCTATAGAGTTGCTACAGTAAATACATAAATAAGGAAATTCTAATTCAAATCAACGATAATAAATGAATAATTGAATGCTTAACATACGAAAGTTACAAATTACATACAAGATTATTCTCATTAGCTTAATTATAATCAAACAATATTATAACTTTAAAAATTGGATTACCTTTGAGATAAGCAAAATTACTATATCTAGAAAAAGCAAAAATAACAATTTTCACAAACACAAGCAAACAAGCTAAATTAACGAATTAAAGTTCAAAATTCAAGTAATACAAAGAATAAAAGCTTGAAGTATAAAGTTAGGATTATATATCAAATTATTTTCAATTAATTTTTTCACAATATATTCATCATCAAAGGATACGAAAAAGCAGTTCATTCATTGAGTTCAAAGTGATATATTAATTGCACTGGTTTTCTGAAAAGTCCCTTTTTAGTTTTCACGACACAGGCTCTTACATGTCCATCTCGGCCTTGAAAAGTTTCTTGAATTGTTCCCAAGTCCCAGAGAAGTTTGGACTTAGAAGACTCTTCGACGAGCACAACATCATCGACTTTAACATCTTTGTGAATGTTTGGTGATTTAAAATGATGAACGGTTTTCAAGTCAAGAAGATATTGAGTTTTCCACTTGTTCCAAAAGTGTTTTAAAAGCGTCGTTTGATACTGTTTCCTTTGATCAAGGATTCTCTATTACATACTTCGTTTACGAGTTCAGCGAAATGAAGTGGATAATCCTGGTTTTTTCTTCCATATTGCAGGAAGTCGAGAGGTGTTAAGGGATTTGGTTCAGAAAAATTGTCAGTCACATATGTCAAAGGTCTTGAGTTGACAACATATTCGATTTCAACTAAGATAATAGTAAGTTCTTCGAATGCGAGTAGAGCTTTTCCAAGAAATTTTCTGAGTGGATCTTTCACCGATTTCACGAGACGTTCGTAAAATCCGCCCCACCAGGGCGCTCTTTCTACAATAAATTTCCAAGTAATTCCACGAGAAGAAATAAAATCTTTAAATTCAGAGTTCTTTAAGATTTTGGCGAAGTAACTCAAGTCCTTAAATGCGACCTTGAAAGATTTGGCATTATCTGAATAAACAACGCTGCAACTGCCTCGTCTAGAGATAAATCGTCTAAATGCGAGTAAGAAATGTTTAGTTGACATAGATGAAACCAATTCTAAATGTATGCCTCTAGTTACTGCACAGGTAAAAATTGTAATATAACATTTTTTGACTTCCTTATCACATTTATAAAGTATTGGTCCTGTGAAGTCAAGACCACAAATTTCAAAGGGAGGATTTTCTAAAAGTCTATCTTTTGGAAGTTGTGCTGTTATTTGATTAGCTGGTTTTAAACTGTATTTTCTACAAATTAGGCATTTTTTAATTATTTTCCTGACGAGTTGTCGCCCCTTCGGTATCCAAAACTTTCTTCTGAGCATCACCAGAGTAGTTGTTACTCCTCTATGGAAGTTCTTTGTATGCTCACGCAAAATTAACATTTCCGTAAATTTTGAGTTTTGGGGTAAAAGAATGGGCTGTTTCTCGTCGTGGGAAAGTTCTGATTCATCTAGTCTCCCTTTTATTCTCAAAATTTGTCTATCATCCAAGTAAGGTACTAATGAACGAATCTTGGAACAATCGCTAACCTTTTGGGTTTTTTCTAAATCTATTATTTCAGACCCATAAATTTCTTTCTGGATTTTTTTAATCCAATATTCTTCCGACTTTTTTAACTCTTGAGTGTTGACAGCACCTCTTTTCTTTAAGGTGTTTCGGGTATTATTATTATATATATATCGGAATACAAAGGCAGTTACTCTCAATAGTTTGAGATAACTGCTAAATTTATCTATGTTCAAGAGTTTTTCGCGATTTTCGAGAATTACTTCATTCTGAGAAATGTCTCTAAATTTACTTTTGAGTTCCAGATATAGACTGCTTACGTTTTGTTTCTCGATTTTGGGCCAAAACTGTTCTGTTTCTTTAAGCCAAGGAGGTCCATGCCACCAAAGTTCACTATCTTTCAATTCCCTTACAGAAATTCCTCTGCTTAAAATGTCAGCAGGGTTTTCCTTTCCGGGGCAATGATGCCACTTAGATGGTTCAGTCAGTTTTTGAATTTCTTCTATTCTATTTTTAACGAACGGTTTAAAACGAAACGGTTCCCCTTGAATCCAGTGGTAAACGATAGACGAATCTGTATGAAAAAAGCAGGACTTTTCGAATTTTAAAGTTTTGGAAACTTTGTCACACAACCTAGTCGAGAGGAATGCTCCCATCAGTTCCAATCTCGGCAGAGAAAGAGTCTTTAACGGGGCAACTCTACTCTTAGAAGTCACAAAACTAGTTGAAATAGTCCCATCAGTCCTGACGACTCAAAAATATATTACAGTTCCATAGGCCTTTTTAGACGAGTCGGAAAAGGAATGAAGTTGCACATCAACTACATTCGAGTCCGTAAAGTCATAAAATCGAGGAATCGACACTAAATGAAGATCTTTAAGTTCATGACACCATTCTTTAAAGGGCTTTTTAACAATCTGGGGCATTTCCTGATCCCAAAGTAGACCCATTTCCCAGACATTTTGAATAAGAACCTTCAAACGAATCACATAGGAATCACATTCAATCAATCCTAGAGGATCAAAGATCCGACCAACAACTTGTAACAAAAATGTTTTTGTATCAGTCCCTTTCGATATAAAGGATAGAAGATTTTCTATGGTAAAGTAAAATATATCCCTATCAGTGTCCCAGGAAATACCAAGCACTTTATAATTGATCATATTTTGACCAATAGAGTTCGATGAAGTTTCAATAGAGAAACCATTCTTCTCCCACAGTTCACGCAATTCAGCAGAATTAGTAGCCCATTTGTGCAAAGGCATATTTGCTTCGCTAAAAATCTGGACACATTCCACGCTAGTTGTATAGGTGGATACCACAGTACTTTGACCTCCTAAGACGTCATCTACGTAAACAAATTTATTTAACTGTTCGTGAGTTTGTGGGAAAAGAGAAGAATACTTCTTCAAGTGGTATTTTATCGTTGCAGTCAGCAGAAAGGGTGAGCTATTTATTCCGAATAAAACTCTATTAAATCTTAAAACTTCTAAATATTCTGAAAAGGATTCTGGATTGTCAGTCCAAAAGAATTTTGTTACATTTTTATCAGAATCATCTAACTCTACATTTAAAAATGCTTGTTTAATATCGACTGTAAACGCGATTGGATGCTTTCGAAATGATAATAAAAGTTCAAATAAATCAGGATACAAATTGGGACCTATATGCAAACTGTCATTTAATGAAAATTTGTTTCTTTTATGCGAAGAAGCATCAAAGACAATTCTGAGTTTACTAGACACCCTATCATGACGAATTACTGCCCTATGGGGTAAATAAAATTCCGCACCACCTACTACATTTGCGTTAGGAACACGTTCAACTATGTTTTGTTCTACATAACTATCTATTACGTTCTTATATTCAGTGTATAAAGACTGGTCATTTTTAAACTTATGGCACAATTTTGAAAATCTTTCATGTGCTATTTCATAATTATTATCAAGTGACTCTTTCAAATTATCCTTCCAAGGAAGTTTAACTACATATCTACCATCTCGGAATTGAATATTCTCTTCAAATTCTTGTAAAATTTTGTTATCCTTACGATTTAAATTTTCGTTAACTGGTTCAATTCCAAGGTTTTCTAATTGCCAAAATGCTTCTAATTGTTTTGAAATATCTTCCTCTACAACTACTTTCATAGCGAAAGAATCACTAGAGTTTTTGTTTGGGGGCTCTGATATACCAATTAAACACCACCCATAGAGAGATTCAACAGCTACAAGTTTCCGACTAATACGTTTAATTCTACCCGTCATGACATCATAATAGTTATCAGCACCGATTAAAACTGAAACGTTAGCATCACTGTTAGTTGTATCAGCTAATTTCAAGCCTTTCAAATGTTTACTATAAATCGAAATATCTATGTCAGGCGGGGGAATATGCGCAGCGGATATCTTTTCAGTTTCTAATGCTTCTATTTCTAAATAAGAATTTGGATCATCTTTATTTTCTAACCTTATTTTGATTACATTAAACGCTTTTTCGACAGGAGATGTATCTCCAAACGAATAGACCGATAGTTTTTCTTTTCGAATGACAGGGAGTTTCAATACTCTCGAAATTTTCCTCTCAACGAAACTTCTCTGCGCCGCTGTGTCGGCTAACAAACGACAATTTCTAAACTGTTTATTATAACGAGCAACGACCGACGCAGTTTGCAATAAAACCCTCTGTGTTTTGGTTTCGGTCTGGCAAGAAGATACGCTAGCAACAGAATCATCGGATTCTTCTTTACGCGAGCTGGAAGTCGTTTTATCCGAATTATTTTGATGAAACCTATAACAAAGTGTTTTAGAATGTGATTTTAAACCACAAAACGAACACCCTTTTTCTTTTTTAAGCTTTGGACAAAATGCAATTGAGTGTCGACCCGAAAAACAAAAGAAACAAAGTATATTTCTTTTTAAATGATCTCGTTTCATCTCTATGTTCACCGAATCGCAAGAAGATGAATCATGCAAGTTCTCGCCACAAAATATACATTTATTATTAGCACTTGAATGATTTACTAAGAGCTCGGCTGCCGAAGAATTGTTGCCTCTCTGCTTACCATAAGCACTTCTGTTATAAGACCTTGAGCCGAAAGCGAAACTACTGCACTCTTGATTAGAGCTATTCGGAATTTGTTTTTCTTTTACGGACGAATGGAAAGATTGGGCTCTCTCACGACTCTGAATTTCTTCACCTAGAAACTCGAGAAGAGCTTTTAAATCCCAATTATCACTTTTATTTTTTCTACTGAATTCTAGAGTTAAATCAGAGGGCAATACTTTCAATAATATCGGGGTTAAAAGATTACCGTACGATTCTGAATTTATGCCTAAACTTTCTAAATTTCTTATTTCAGTTTCAGCCCGATCATATAATTTTCTCAAACTATTCGTATCGCTCGTATTTTTTATGGGAGTTATGCTAAGAAGAGATCCTAAATGCGCATTAATGAGTAAATTCTTTTGTCCAAAGCGAGTTTTTAATAGTTCCAACGCAGCATCATAATTACTTTCCGTTAATGCAAAACCGGAAATGGCTTTCGCTGCGACACCTCCTACTAAACTTTTAAGATAAATGAGTTTCTCTATTTTAGATAAACCACTATTTTTATCAATCGCATTCTCGAACTGACTAAGAAACTCTAACCAATTTTTGTGGTCACCGTAGAATTTATTAACAGTTAATTTCGGTAATTTAATCGATGACCTAGGCTCCTGAATTACGGTATCTATTGTCGAACTAGGTACATTAGTGGGGTTAACAAATGTAGGTGGTACAACGGGATTAGTTAGACTAGCTATTTTCAGTGTAATTTTACATTTATAGGAAATTAAATTCTCCATATAGGCTTCACTTTGTTCGACTTCTTTTTCGATGTCTTTTGCATGGATAGCACTAAGAAGTTCATTGTCCGAAACTTTAAGACTATCAATTTTCTCAATTAATTGGTGGTACAATATTTCTAAAGTATGAACATTACTTTCGTTAACTAAAGTAGTATATAAACTGTTCACAAACTTAGTCGCGCCACATTTCAGCGCTTTACGCTTGTTTTTTTATTTTATCAGCATCCATCTTAACTAACAAACAAAGGAATCGAAAATAAAAAAACTCACCCTAATTTCCTAGAGTATAGAGTATCCAGCTTTAAGTAGATGCACTATATATCACACTATAACATTATAATATCCAATGGAATACTAACAGAACTGTGCTGATGACTACAGCCCACAACGAAACGAAACTATGCTATTAAACCAAAGCTATCTATAATGGCGGAATTAACTGCGTAGTTAGTAATGGCGAAGAGGAGCAGTGCCGATTCTCGGCCGATGCACCATGAAGAAAAAATAGCAATTAGCTAACTATCTATCACTAATGGTTCCAGTAACGGACACTGACACTCACTAAATCCATACGCAGTTAAATTTTAAAATATTTAATAAAAAAAACATCTATAAATTTGGCCGATTAAATCGACCCCAAACGAATTACAACTTCCTTGTACAAAAACAAACAAACAAGAGTGCCAGATGGCTTATTAAAAGTAATATCGTTATGATGGAGAGCAGCTCCCTCTGGCGTTGAGTCAGGATGGTTACATCGGTTGCGGTATTTTCCACAGCTACAGGTACGAATGAGTAAAGTTCCTTACATCGAAGAAATGAAATTAGTTACGTCGACCTTATTGTCAGCGCCATCTATCCACCAATGCCAACTATTTCAGATAGTAATAATCAGTGACATCTATTTCATTGAATAATTAGAAATGGGCTAGCTAGTTGAGTTTACTTCGGGTTTGGAGAATACGTGAGATGAGATTCGATTACTCTCCAGAAATATTACTCACATAATACTGATAGTTAAAAAATTTGCTTAAAAATTTATATTAATGTTTTTTTGATATGTGCAATTTAATAAATTAATGATTTGCGCTAAAACGTTTGGTCTTTAGATTGCGTACTTTTGCTCATACGTTACAGGATAGAATGACTGAACACGTGAAAAACCCAATTAAACCGATATTTTTTTTCGTTTTAGCTCCGGTTTTCGTTCCGAACAAAATAATTCGTTTTTCCGTTCTGTTCCAGTTTAATGCCTTGATTGAAGTAAACAAACGGCTAGGATCCATATTCGAACTGCGTGAGTATTAGAGCAACTATTTTAAATGAAGGTTGAGAAGGGCCAAACCGAAGAATACCGAGCAATTGCACGAATCATTTCCTATGGCAGCATGTACTTATATACTTCAAGAAATTTAAACTCAGACAATTATCTTTCATCTACATACTTCTTCAAAAGCAGCGTACGACTTTCTAGACATCAGTTAGCCATTATTGTCCTGTGCAATGAAGCCATTCCAAATGATTCATGGAAAGAAAACGTAATGTAGGAACAAAATTTCAAATGAAAAAAAAATGTTTGTCTATGACACCACTATTTTAGTTAATATTTTTTTATTAGACTTATTTTGATATTTTTTAACAAAAGTAGTTGTTGAGCACTGTGGTTCTGTGATAATTATAAAACGGCTTTCACAAAGGAGCAGCTGTGAAATATAATGAAAAAGGTAATATTTTCAACACAATGACGCTATTAGTAATTTGTCTCGTAAAGTAAATGTCTTTATAACTGAAAGGCTTGAATCAAAGATTTTACGAAATGCTACGAACTGTTTTGATGTGACATATATAATTTCAAGTATTTACGAAACTATTAACTATAAGAAAGATATTTTTTTTTATTTCCATATTTTTAGATATAATTTTGGGCTAATTACACTCTATAAAAATTAATAGATCTGTATCTCATGAAATAATTAATTATCATTCAATCTTCTATTAATAGAAAATTATTTCTATTGTTAAGGAAAATGACAGGTATATCCATCTAGTAATAGTTTATTAATATTTCTCAAAATATCTTCGAATATAAAATTAGAAATAACAATAATTTCAAATAACTTTTCTTATGTTCTTTTTGTTTTCCAAGTTAAGTCTTATGGAGATACTTATATATACGAAACCTGACTTATTTTATCCATCATATTTAAATCTCCTTAAAACCAATGTAACAAGTGTCTTTGATGTATATTTAAAAATTGTTAATGATGGGAATTTGAGTAATATTTATGACAAGGGAGGAAATTACGTGTTTCCCAATTAATTAAGAGCCTTCTTTTGATTGTAATTTAAGTTTAAATATATTTATTTAGAAATCTATAATAATAATTTACTGAGAAATATCAAATTTGTTAATTTATTACTTCAAAATAAATAATTTCTATATTTTTTGTGAAAAGTCTAAGAAATGTAAGATTTTTTTAAAAATTGATAAAATATTTATATTAAAATTATTAATGTTACTAAAATTTAGATATAAGCATTTTCCTTAGATATTTTTTTCTGTTGTATACTTCTCCAGCTTTCCTTTTTTTATAATTAATTTCTTACCTGATTCTACAGTTCCCCACTTTTCCGTCCTTTTTTTTTTTTTTTTTTATTTTTTAAATTTTTTTTTATATTTAAATAAATAGGTTTTTGAATATAATTTATAACTCTCTTTTATTTTTGCTTTAAAGCTTTTTTTTTTTTAACTTTTATAGATGTTATCTAATCTTATCTATTGTTGATTTTGTTTTTTAAATATGTAAAATTATATATATACTTTTATAAATATACTTTCTTTAATTTTTTTTAGTAAATTTTAATAGAAAAATATTTTTGACTTACTTAAATTTATTGATTTATTGGTATTGTTTTTTTTACATCAATCATTGTTTAATTTGGTGGTGAATTCTTTCATGGAGAATAGTGTTGGGTATATGCATATGAACTATACGTAACGTTTTACTTGTTCTTAAAAGTTTGAATATAGTAAAGTTTGTTTGTTTTTATTTGCATTTAGTTATAGTTTCATATTGTTATATAATAAATTTCGTTCATGAGTTGTCTTTAAAAAGTTTCTACACTAATAACGATGATGTGTCAGAGATATTTTTCACATATGGTTTTTTGTATGCTTACTTCTTTCTGTTTAATTAATATGTTTTTTTAAAGATTTTTAATTGGTTTTCAAATCGATTTAGGTACTTATTTAGATATATTTTTGCTACTTGCAGATTATTTTAATTTTTTTATTATTAGTACTCTGTTTAATTTCATCTTATTTTTCGGTGCTTAATTTCCTAATCTTTAGTTTGTTACAATAATTTACTATAACATGCATTCTAGTTTGATCAATAATAACATTATAAACAAACATTATTCCATTCTAAAGTACAGAACAGCATTAATTACATTACTTCCATTAATCTATCTTTTTTCTTTCTTTCAATAGACTCTCTCTTATAAGTTTTCAGCTACTTAATAGATTTTTTGATAGATAGCGATTAGCGCACGAAGCCCTCTTCTAGCAAGAATCATGTATATTGTTTTGCTGCTTGAGAAAGATGGAGTTTTCATTTCTGGTAGTTGAATCCAGGACAAGTTGATATTGGAGAAAAAAAGATGTTGCATGAAGAAAATGTGAGTTGAAAAATTTCTATTGGCTGAGAGGTAAGTAACTCTGAAACAGCTATTGGCCGCGCTTGTGGTGTGAAAATTAACTAAAAATTTTGAGGGTGTGGTATTAAGAGATAAAGCAAAAAGAATGTTGGAAAAATTTTAAATTGAAGAAAGTATATATAAGTGTATAAGTTACAATAATTAAAATATAGCGTTTATTCATCATCGTTTAACATTAAAGCTTGATTGATAGCAATTTTTGTTCTCGTTCCCTATAGTTGCTTGAACTTTTAGGAAAATTATGAAAAGACCTGGAAGTAGATAGAAAATTTCTGCGAGGTCTTTTAGTTGGTATATTGCTTGTACGGTATTGTTAACTGGATTTCGGTTATTACTATGATGATAGTAATGTGGAGTATTTTTACGCGTTGTTGGAATTTCATTAGTGGCCAGCGCCATCTATGGGGATGAAGCTACTGCTTGTGCGAAAGCGACATTTTCTCTGGTGGTTTTATTTTTTAGGGTATTATATTAATTTAGTTATTCTTTACGAGGTTTGGGGAAGAGTTTACATTCTTTGTATAAATTAGAGTGGGCTTTGATGTTGCAATTTATGCATGCGATTTCTTCAATTTTATCTTTAATTTAGCATTCGCGAGTGCGATGGGCACCGGAGCATTTAAAACATTTTGTAATCATGTGGCAATTTTGAGCGCTGTGATTAAATTTATTGTAGTTATAACATTTGGTAGTTGAGTTATTTTTTAAGCGGTCGATTGTGATGGATATGTAACATATTTTGTTTAAATCAAAGATTTTTTTTTATTGGTTTCATTTCTGGGTTAAGATAACCATGAAGATCGGTAAGGAAAGCTTTGTTAAGTTATTTGTTTAGTTAAGCCACAAAAAACTTCTTGAAAAGCCGCATGTGGCTCGCTAGATACCATTTGACCACCGTTATTCTATGCAAAGATGGACTTCAAAAAGTCGACAAATGGCCGCGGTAGCCTATTGGGTGTGTTTGCAGAATTGTGACCGGAGGTTTTCGTCAAGTCAAGAGTTCGAGTCTTGAATTCATTAAAAACTCGTCTCATCGTCGAGGCCCAAGTTCACCCCTTTGGCGTAGTGTAGAAGTTAGGTGAGGGAGGAGCGAACTCATCTGCCGTCACTTGACTGAGGTTCAAAATTACGAGGTCTGCTTTCAATAGCCCATGTGTTTCTTCTTGTACCACATTAATATAGCCAATCGAATGTAAAAGTCGAAAGAGTCTGGTGGATACGAGTAAGAAATTTTTTACAAAGTTATTTCCCATGCTTTGAGAAAAAAAATTTATGAAATAATAAAATTTCAAATCTAACTAAAATTTCGTTTTGTAATTTTGGCAACAAGCGGATAGTATTACCGCGGGATGTTTATGATTTTGCCTAGGAATTACTATCATTGAAACCAAAGTGCTCAAAATCGCATTGTTTTTACTACAATGGACTCCAAACATAGTACTATTACAAATAGCTGATTAGGAAATATTTTCGGAGAAAATAAGAAGACTAGCGAATAAATTTTTTATATCCCAAATTTCAAACGGTGACTTTTTCCTCTCTGCATCTCATTAGCCATGATACAATAAATCTAAATATTCTGGAAGAGGACAAAAGTAATATCTCTAATACTTTTCATACTTTTATTATTAATGGGCACCATATAATTTCTATTCCTAAATTGATGTATTTCACAGAGCTTCCATGTAGAATTTACACCAATGAATTTGAATTTCAGAACAAAAACATTCCTACTTTTATCATCAGTGGATTATTTGACGAAATAGTGAACAATAACTACCGAGTTTATTTCATAATAGCTACGGATGCTTCTAAAAACCATAACATGACTTCTGTTGCAGGTATAACGAAAAATTCCTCCTTCGCTTATAATTAAAACCCCAGCAACACTATATTTACAGTAGAAGCTCTATTCACAGAAATAAGTAAAAAAATTGTTAATTTTATCAGATATTCTCTTAGTTCTAACTGCTCTAAGAATTATAATATAAAATCACCAAAAGTTATTCACAGATCAGCCAGTAAAATTTTCATCCTCTCGCAAATTCAAATGGTACTACTATGAACTCCGGGACACTTGAAAATTATTTGGAATGTACAGGCGGATTATCTCGCAAAATCAGTTACGGAATCCAACATTTTCATCGATTGGATTGCTCCGGAGGATATCCATAGCAACATCTGCAGAAAAAGAATGGGAAAAACCAACGGAATTTTTTATTCAAGTAAATATTTTGAAGACTTGGGAAACATCCGGACTATAGACAAATATCCAAATGGGCAAACAGCAGAAGAGAGTAAATTCTCATCACTCGAAACATCTGCAAAATGGTAATAACCCTTGGGCTTTTACACAAATATCATCTACAGGATAATGCTAAATAATAATATGTAGCACATGTAACCACATCAATGATTTGGATCATATCTTCTTAAACTGAAATAAATATATCTCCCAAAGAAATCATCTCCAGAATGCACTCAAGAATAATCTACAAGAAAATAATACATCAAATAACTTTTGGAAACATTAGTCACTAATAAACAAGTGTTCAGAATATTCCTGCAGAAACTAAAGTTCTATGACATCTACTGAATGAAATACATCTTTTAAATCGGATTATAGCCTTTGCTGCACCATATCCTACAAAAATCAATCAATCAAACAACTTCCTTTTTCAGTAATTTCACGCAGAATTTATTTGTTTCTTTATTAATATTTTTACAAAATAAAACTTCACACTGATAAGGGTAGTTCAGTTCTTCTTACTGTAAAACGTTAGTATTGTATTTTGGTAGTGTTATGTTACTCAGGTCATTAATGATATTTCCAGTTCTCTGTTACATTTTGAACGTAGGCAGTCATCTTAATTATTTTGTGATACACTGTATTGCTGTTGAGCTGTCTTTTATGATAGTGTTGATTTTGTGCGAGTATAGTATATTTTTTCATTGTTCTTCATTTATTTTTTTCTTATTTCTCAGTGCAATTAATGAGATCTTATTTCTCAGTGCAATTAATGAGAATTCTATTCTGTCAATTAATTTTCATTTGAATTCAAACTATATAGTGACGTTGATCTCTTTGGAGTGCTTTGTTCAAGTGGAAGGAAATTTTCTGTTTCCCATTGTATCACTTTTGAGCTGTGTTGAATGATTTATGTTTGAAGTTAAATATTTCGTTAGTATTTTTATTTCTCCCCCTTTTTGATCCTGTTTTTTTTTCCTTTTTTAAATGTTTTGCAATTTTATATGTTTTAGTCTGAACCTTCTTTCTTCTTTTTAAGTGCAGTCAATCAGCTTCAGTCCATAAAAAAAAAATTCCTTGCCGAAATCCATTAAATATATTGTAAGTATGTTTATAGAGGCAGCAACATGACAGTTTTTGGTATGCAACCTGAAACAAGTGATAGGCAAGGCAGTAATGCATATTGATGAAGTCGCACAATATCAGGCTGGAAGATATATCAGCAGGAATGTAGCTGTATGGTGAATTCTTTCATTTCCTATACACGAACAAAGTCCTGCCGTTGTTCACTTAGCAGTACATTTAGAAAATGAACAATGTGTTTATTTCACAGCTACAATTGTACAACAAATAGCCCTATATCCACCAGTTACAACATTAACTATTTTCTTCACGTTATATCAGAATGATGTATTTGTGAAAACACTTCTATATTCGGAAGTGCCTTCTTATTACGCATGGAATGCGTGTAGAAAAGTATTTGAGCGACGCAAAGGAGGTGAGCAGGTCATAGGACAACTTGGCATATTTAAAGAAACGACTATTGGCAGACTATACACTATACCTGGTTCAGTGTCTATCCAACAACTGAGGACTGTCAATGAGGTTACACTTTCCGCAGTACATGTCATGCTCTAAATTTATTGAAAAATGACTTGCACCGGGATGTATGTATTAATGATGCATGCAACATGTCGCATCCAAAGCAAATTCGTGCATTGTTTGCAATCGTATTGACTGCATGTTCTTCATCTCCTACAAACTTATAGGAAAAATATAAATCACATATAGCGGAAGATATTTTTCATTGAATGTGCAGGGAAAATTCTAATATGAGCATTGATTTCACAGCTGGACACTATAATGAAGTATTGATAATAATTAAAGATTTGTGTTTAGCAATTGCAAATAAAGTTCTCAATCAGTTGGGAATACCATCACCAACTTGATTTGCTGCTGCTTCATTTGATGTAGAATTGTGTCGCGAGCAAAACTACAACATAATGGATCTTTTGTCATATGTTTCATCAAATATTCCTAAGTTAACGCTTGAGCAAAAAGGCATTTATGATCAAATCTTGCAAACTATCAATAGTGGGAATGGAAAAATTTTCTTCTTAGATGTACCTGGAGGAACTGGTAAAACATTCCTAATCAAATTGATTCTCGCAGCAGTACGATCCGAAAAAGACATAGCCTTAGCTCTTGTGTCATCAGGTATAGCTGCAACATTGTTACCAGGTGGAAGAACTGCTCATTCTGCCTTGAAACTGCCATTGAACATTCAAATCATTGAAACTCCCACATGCAATATTTCCAGAGCATCAGGCATGGGGAAAGTTGCAGAAATGCAAGCTTATTGTTTGGGATTAATGCACGATGGCACACAAAAAGTCGCTTGAAGCTGTTGATCAATCATTACAAGATTTGCGTGGAAACACTAGACCGTTTGGGAACGCGTTAATATTGCTTGCAGGAGATTTCAGGCAAACATTACCTGTAACTCCTTGATCAAAACCAGCATATGAAATAAATGCTTCTTTGAAACACTTTGCTTTGTGGTGACATGTGAAGACCTTGCAATTAACTACAAATATGCATGTCCAGTTGCAAAATGATCCAATCAGCTGAAATGTTCTCAAACCAAATGTTGGATATTAGAAATGAAAAGGTGCCAGTAGATTTGACCTCAGGGAAAATTTCATTGCCTCATTACTTCAATTTCGGGACATCCAAAGGAGAATTGGTTGAAAGAGTATTTCCTGACATTCAAACCAATTTTAAGAATCCCAATTGGCTGAGTGAACGTGCTATTCTAGCTGCCAAGAACACAGAGGTCTATCATCTTAACAACATCATTCGGTCTTGCATTCAAAATGAGACAGTCACCTATAAGTCTGTTGACACTGTTGTGGAAGTAGATGAAGCAGTGAATTACCCTACAGAATTTTTGAATTCACTTGATCTGCCAGGAATGCTGCCCCACATACTGCAGTTGAAAGTTGGTGTGCCAATTATCATGTTGTAAAATATCAACCAGCCAAAGCTGTGTAACGGTTCGCGGCTTGCAGTAAAAAAATTAATGAGCAACGTCATAGAGGCAACAATTTTGACAGGACCTTTCAATGGTGAAGATGTCCTTATTCCTCGCATTCCTATGATACCAACAGATATGCCATTTCAGTTTAAGAGATTGCAATTCCCAATTCGATTGGCATTTGGAATCACTATCAATAAGGTTCAAGGGCAATCTTTAAAATTGTGTGGCTTAGATTTAGAGGCAGATTGCTTCTCTCATGGACAATTGTATGTTGCATGTTCCAGAGTAGGTAAACAAGACAATCTGTATATCTACACTGAAAATGGAAAAACAAAGAATGACGTGTACCCTGAAGCATTGTAAAATTAACCTTTTGCCCTCAAGGACTCCATGGTAGAGCCATTTCCAATTTGTGTATATTTTGACTTTTTTTTTTTTATTTAAATTAATGTATGTTTTTTAATCAGTTTTGGGCTGTTTATCATTTCTATGTTTTTTACTATTTTATAAGCTGCATGAACCTATTTATGTATTTTTGCATTTATTATGATAATTTCTTATTTATTTTTGTGAGTTGCATTTATATAATTTTTGCTTATGATTATTTCTTATATATTTTTGTGTTATGCATTTATTTTGGTTTATAATTATTTCTTATATATTTTTGTGATTTTCCAATGTATTTCATTGTCGCATTGAATCTTTAAATGTTCTGAAAGAATGCCATCGCACATACTGCAGTTGAAATTTAGCGTGCCGATTATGTTGCAAAGTATCAACCAGCCAAAGCTGTGTAATGGTACGTGACTTGCAGTAAAAAATATGTAAATATTTTAACTGTTTAAGATTTTTTTTGATTTAAATTAATGTAATTTTTTATCAGTTTTGGGCTGTTTATCATTTCTTTATGTTGATTAATATTTTATGAACTGGATGAACCTATTTATGTATTTTTGCTTTTAAGTTATTATTAAGATTAAATCTCTGTAATTAAACCAGACTATCCATGAAAGAAAATTATGCCCATTATAAGATTCACAATTGGCTGGATGGGCAAGCTTTTTTCTTTTCATTCAACCAGACTGAGCCATAGCAACGCGTGGAAGGGTACAGCTAGTTTTAGAACAAATTCGTTTTTCAGTCTTGTTCATGGCTCTCTTTTAATTTTGTTTTTGAGCTGCTTTTAACTTTTATAGAGGTTATCTATTATTATCTATTTTGAATATTGCTTTTTTAAATATATTTTCTTTAATTTCTTTTGTAATTTTTAATAGAAAAATATTTTTGACTTATTTAAATCGATGAATTTATTAATATGAGATTTCTTTTAAATCAATTAGTGTTTATTTTGGTGATGAATTATTTCATGATGAGTAGTGATGGGCTTATGGGTATGAACTAGTTAAAACGTTTTACTTGTTCTTAAAATTGTGGTTATAGTAGTAATTGATATAATTTATTTGCATTTAGTTACAGTTTCATTTGGCTATAAAATTAATTACATTCAGCCTATGATTTTTGTCTTTAAAAAGTTTCTACACTGTTGATGATGTGCCGTTGATAGTTTTTACATATAGGTTTTGTATGTTTATTTCCTTTTGTTTAACTAATATGCTTTAATTTTTTTCAAATATTTATTTAGATATATTTTTGCTGCTTGCAGATTATTTGAATTTGTTTAATATTAGTATGTGATGGTTTAATCAATACTGTTATAAACACACATTATTCCATTCTAAAGTATGGAACAGCATTATATACATTATTTCCATTATTCTAAATTTTTGTTTTTCTTTCAATAGGCTTTCTCTTATAATTTTTCAGTTACTAAATAGATTTTTGTTTTCCTTTTAATGTTTAAGTTTTAATTCGTATTATTAAATTAATAATTTCTACCTGATTTATACTCTTTTTACTTTGTTTTTCTGGATAATTTCTTTAAATGTTTGGTTTCTTAGATGTTACTGTTGTAAATTTTTATTTCTAATATTAATCTGTGTATGATATTTTGTGAATTATAAGATTGATGTTTTGTTAATATATATATGTATATTATATATATGTGTGTGTATGTAAGCACATAATATTGTAAATATTAGAATTACTTTATAAATATTAAATATTGTAAATATTAGAATTACTTTATTTGATTGTGGGAGCCATAGATTGCATGTAGAAGAAAGAGATCAGTGAGCTGAATTATATAGAATAACGGCCTTCACAAGCCTGGCTGAAATGTATTGTTCTAAATGGTCATTATTTAGCTCGAATTCTTCAAAATTATAAATAAAAAAATTACACTTGTATTTCGAATATTTTTGGTAATTACTAATAACCCTTCATAACAAATGATACTGAAGTAACATGGGTAATGTTTTGGAATTTTCACAAATGTAATACAGAAAAATGAGTTTCGTTTATTAGTTGTTCAGAATTAAAGCGTTTAATTTAAAATTACATAGTGTTTCATATCACGTTCTGTTGTTAAAATTCGCATTTTTCCTTTTCAGCTAAAATGAAAGTAAAAATATTTGAAGGAAAGTTTGGAGAAACATTAAAATAATATTTTATATTATAATTAAACTTGTATTTAGAAATTTAATGTGTGAAATAATAGGTATTTTTAGAATCTGCGTTTTTCGAATCTAGTTACTAAATCCAAGCAGCTAGTAATTGACATTCTAAAAAGTCATATTTGGAGTTTAAGCGAAAAATATCTTCGAAATTGAATGATTTGTTTATTGAATAGTGTATGCTCTTAACATAATCTCATATTAGAGGAAATAGAAGAACCATATTTTTTGTAATTTTTATTTTGGTATTCTATTTTTTGATTTAAGAGTATCCATTTAGTATTCAAAGAAGAATCCAAACTATATATCTATATATATATATTTATTGAATAACAAACAACGTCCCTGTGTACCACTAAGTATCACACAGGGCTTACAGAAGTAAGTATAAAACACTATATTACAGTAGGCAAAAACAACAAAAACATGTGATTAAACTATGTACAAACAAAAATTAAGAAGGATTATAAATATCTTCAATATATTTGATAAAAAGAACTTTTACTAGAAATTAAATTACTAAAATTTGGAGGCCAGTTAATGTTTTATTTTTTCAAAGCTAATTTAAGAATATTTCTTTGTGAGACAAATTTTGAACATAGAAACAGAATGTCCTCATCACCTCCGGCGCTGCAGTTGCAAATTGTACTCGAACTTAAATTGAATCTATTCAGGTATTTTTTAAAGTTACCGTGACCTGTTAGAAATTGCGTAATTTTAAATATATATATATATATGGGAACATGATTCTGATTGTTCGTTAACGTCACACTTAAAAGCAACGTAAGTGCTACGGACCTTGTAAAGTTGATTATTGGTCAAGAAACAAGGCTACACCTAATAATGTACAATAAATATATTCAATTATAAATCTGGTACAACTCGGGAGAAGCAATTTCCTCTCCAAACTTCCACATCAATGGAATAAAGTTGCATCTGGGCTCGAACCTACGATTAGAAGAAAAGAACTTCGGACGCGCGACCACGATCTTGATTAATAGGCTACTGCGTTCTTATTTTCGAAACAATTTTATAATTTTTCTATATACACGTCCCACCATCTGTTTTACTATTGTAATTTTTATGCATATTTCTTTCTTTCATTTCCATAAAACTCTGTTCTTTGAATATACCGATTTATTATTCATTAAATAATTTTTTCAATGCACAACCATATTCATAACCTAAATTTTAAATTTCTATATTCGAAAATATCAGAATAGGATGTGATTCTCTACAGGCAGTGAAAATGTTTCGCACCATTATGCTGTTTCTATTCATAGCAATGTTTTAAAAGAAATTAAAATATTATGTTCAATGTTTATGATACCCGTGTGAATGTAATAAAAATCATTAACTTTTTAATTTACTTAAAAAAAATCTGTGATTGTATCTAAAACTCTTATATTTTTCAGTATAGGATTTTATAGACATTAGCGATCAGTACTTTGTTATTAAAATTGATTACATTTTAAAAGCTCCTATTTAAATTTCATAAAATACGACAAACTCTTTGAAGGGAATACAGACTTTCTAAATTAACAGATAAATTATTCTCATAGTATTTATAAATATTTCAATTCCTTTACAGTCCTTTTCGCAACAATGTGAACATACAATTATTTTAATTCTTTAATAACTAACAATTTTTTTTTTATCATAGTTAAATAATGACATGTTTAGTGTAATTAAAACTTAATGATTTTTGCCTAGTTAATTAAATTTACGTTGGATCTATTCCAATTTTGTCGACATCTATAGGAAAGAAAAAA
This sequence comes from Nephila pilipes, assembly GCA_019974015.1. Taxonomy (NCBI): domain Eukaryota; kingdom Metazoa; phylum Arthropoda; class Arachnida; order Araneae; family Nephilidae; genus Nephila; species Nephila pilipes. The sequence continues at coordinate 191,179 of BMAW01129194.1, read as the reverse complement.
ATTATTATTGTATTAACATTTGTTTTTGTTTGGAATAAATTACTATAAAAGATGACAAATTATGCATCACAACCGAAAATATAAAATATCCATTTCTTAACCGCTTACAAAACAAAAAGGATAAGATATGTAAATATAATTTTTCAGGTATAAATGCTTTTTATATTTCGTGAAAGAGCAGACTACTAATCTTGAATCAGATGTTAATAGATTTCTTCAAATCATGAATAAAAATTGTAGTTAATAAAAATTTTAATGAATATTTTGTTTCTATATAGATAAGAAAAACAGGGTAACTTAGACGAATTTCTTAAGAGCAATTATTTTCGTACTATCCAGTAGCAGTGCCCAATCTTAAAGAACTGTTTTAAGGATATAGTTTAGAAAAACATAATTTTTTCATGGAAAATGCTCTATTGTTTCACAAAGAATCTATTTACAGGGTAAAACATATGATTTGTATTCCTTATGATATAAAGGTTTCGAATTAAGTCAGGATTAATTTTTGGGGATCATTTATGAAAACGAAACCCCATAGAGAGTTAGGCAAGAGTGATGAAGAGAGAATTTTAAGAAAACTTAAGGGGACCAGGAAAGTTCTATCTCTTCTTAGTTAAACTGACCAACTTTATGTACCGCTTCTGAGAAATGGTGAAGGACAGAATTATGAAAATTTCATGGAAGTTAAAAAATAGTTTTGCATACTTTAACACGTCAATTACTTTCAAGTAAAATAGAAAAATTATTATTCATTATTTCTTCATTATCAATCTTATTTTAGCCTTTTGGGCATTATTTTACTGCTTTAAGTAAATAATTTTCAAAATGTCACCAAATCTCTGTGTTAAAGTATGTAATACAATACAGTATAAATGTCATTTAATAAACTGAATTCATAAGTTTCATAGAAAAAGGAGCATTGACCTGAAAAATCTATGTTTTGTGAAAACTGCATTTTAAGATTTCATTCATACTTTTATTGCTGATTAAGAAGGTACATTAAAACAAATTCTGCTTTGTACAGAGGATTATTACCTTTTTAAGATTCTCGTGTATATTAAAGTTTCTGTTTTGTTTTTGAAGTTTTTTTCTGGCATTTTTTGATATTTGGATAGATTCCATTTGTTTTCAATGCGTTTGATTTTTTTTTGAATGGTTTTTTCGATGAGAGTTGGGGAAATGCAAACAAATATGAAATAATTTACTTGTGGAGTGATTGTATTGGGTAATTCTCTTATTTCATAATATTTCAAAAGCAAAATAGTGTTTTTGCTTTTCTACTTGCGAAACTGAATTATTTTCTTTCTCAGAAATGTGTAAAGACATATTTTAAAGAGTAAACTTACTATATAAACACTTTATAAATGATGCTTAAAGCATTATGTAGTGTTCCCATCCTTTCCGAGCAATGATTCAGAAGCTTCCGTTACACGGCGCTAGCAATAATATCTCCCGAATTGAGGGCAAAAGAGTTACGAGACAGTTGAAGGGTTACGTTGCATGGGAACAGCAAAAGTAGGACTCTTTGGAATGCTACAGGCCTTTTAATCTCAAATTAAATTTTTGTTTATTTTTAATTGTCGTAACACATTTCACTATGTATTCGAACCACAAGCAGACATTACACTGGCGCAGTCAGCCAGGATATTGCCAATTTTTAGTTTGTTAGAAATTGATTGAATTTTATGAAAATTCTGATTCTTTGGGCTTGCGAATCACCTAGAAAAATTAAAAAAAAAAAAAAAAAAAGGGGGGGGAGAACTTAAAGTACATCGCTCGAGAAATGGGCATCCATAATGTTTCAGAGAAGGACATAACCGATTTGAAGATTGTTATTTCGACCACTGAAGCGTATGAGGAAATGTTTGTCAGATAATTGCTCTACACGCAAAAAGAACTGAGGAAAGGAAAAGACGAGATGAAACTAAACGCATGCAAGAAATGGAATTGACTTCCAGAAATTACGTTTCGAAAACGAAAGAGTTAAAATGAGCGAAGCAACTTATTCAGAACTCGTTAGATAGTAAGTAGAACTGCAAAACTTTGGCCCAATATTCGATCCAAAGAACGATATTAATTTATAATCTAGTGTTATTTGAGAGACAAGCTAAATGAGTTGTAATAAAAAAGGAAAATTGGACTTCTCATTTGATCGGACTATTGCTATTTGATGTTGTACAGATCATCGCATGTGAAATTAAAAAAACACGAACGATTACGATAAGGTGAGAGATATTCTTCTGAAACGATATAAGTTAACACATGAGAAATTTAGACAGTCGTTTACAAGACATCAGTTGGGGTAATTTCGGATACGAACTAATAAACTATTTTAACGAATGGATCCAAGGCTTACAAATAAACACTTTCGAAGATTAGTGTGACTTGATAATAACCGAATATATCAAAAGAACACCGCCAGAAATGTATCATCATTTTATTGGTGAATGTATACCCTTAATACAACAGGATAAAATGGCCTCAAAATTGGACGATTATTAAAATGTCACAGAGAGTGTTAACAGAAGAGCAAGAGAAAATTTACAATGAGAGTATTCATAGCATTTAACAAACGACAGCCATGGGAAGAACAGAAAAATTTATCTGCAGAGCAATATATTCGATCCCATTCAAGAGAAAATACCAGAACTCCGAAGAAAGAAGAAATAAAAAAAATTACCGAAAGAATGTTATATTTGCGGATTGTAACACCTGGTGAAGAACTGCCCAATTAGATACAAGATGACACGAATGAACTGTCAACAAGTTGATCAAGCAGTTGCGGCTCAAATTCGAACTGTGTTCCTTTTAGAAAGCAGAAGTAAGGAAAAAAAATAAGTGAACAAAAAATAGTCATGAGGGATTTCGAATATGCTGAAATTGTTGTCAACGGAAAAAAGTAAAACAGCTTTAATTGATTCCGAATCAATGATAACTGTGTGGAACACAGATCGCATTTTGGATGAAAAGAATGAGGAAAGGAAAATAATTTTAAGAAGCGTATTCGGAGAAAAAAATAGAGGCCTTACTTTCCAGCATTCATTTATGGATAAAAAAACAAGATCAACGAAACATTTTCCAAACCTATTCAAGTGTTAGCAGCGATCAGGAAGAAAAACGAAGATCAAGCAATCATTGCGTTACAGATATATAAACCGTTTCTAGAGTCTGTAAACGAAGCGACTTTTTTATTTGGATTTGGATTCAACCGTCTATCAACCAAACAGTACTCTTCTGTGCTATTAACCAAACTTTTTCTTAATTCTACGTTTTCGACAAACTGGAACTTGGACATGGCAATGAACTACACGGAACAACAGGACATGGAACAAAGCGAATATGATGACTCCAGATCTTCCTCTCCTTCTCACTCTGAAGATTCCAATAACCACTGTCTCAGAAGACAAGAAATCGAAAAGAAGATTCAAATTGCTGCTAAAATCGAAGAAAGGTAGTGATCGTCTGGCTTTATTTGACTTCATTAATGTTGGTCATGAAACTACTGAATATACGACAACTTGGCACTAGCTTACTGAAAAGGAAAATCTACTGGAGGGTAAGTACACTTCTCTAGCGCCTTGCACAACTGCTGGCAGCCCAATTCAATACGCCCCATATCCCTCCCCAAGCTTAAACTCACAAAAGCTTAAGGATACTGACTCTGAAGCTTGAAAAAAGATATTAATTGGATTTAAGCTGTTTTGATTATAGTAATGCGGGGTATTTTTGCGTGTGTTCGAACTTATAACTCCTTGTAAAAATTAAACTTGTCGCCATTTACTACATTTATTTTCTTCCTACATTTACTTAATTCAACTTCCCACTCAAAATAAATTCCAAAAATTATCCATGAATGACAAAATGCAATCCTCATATGAAAATGAAAATTCAACTGAATTAACTTCTACACAAAAAAATAATAAGGGCAAAAATCTTCCACCACCTATAATGTTAAAAATAAGCAAAAATTATAAAAATCACTTAAAAGAACTAATCTCTGAACTCCCCAACTTACGTACTCGTCTCTCAGGCGAGAACATTAAACTTTATACTGATAATTTTGAAGAGTATCGCTCTCTTGCCAAAATTCTTAGTACAAAACCCTATAAATACTATTTTATACAGTCAAAAAACTTGCATCAATTGAAAATTATTTTAAAAGGCTTACCGCGTGACACTGACATAAATGACATAAAAGAAGAACTAGAAGAATTAGGTTTTAATTCAATAAGAATAAATCAATTAATAAATAGGCGAACGAAGCTCCTCCTACCTATCTTTATGGTTACACTGCCCAGGTCTAAAAGCAATCAAAGAATTTTCGACTTAAATAAATTATGTTATATGTCAATTACCATAGACAGTTATAGAAGCAATAAAGTTACACAATGTTATAACTGTAACTTCGTCCATCATAGCTCACAAAATTGCCACATGATCCCAAGATGTCTAAAATGCGCCGGTTCCCACCTCACCCGCGACTGTCAAATTAGTGGTGAAATCAAAGAAATTACCTGCATCAAATGTAACTCTAAATAACACTCCGCATATTACGAAGGCTGTAAACTTTTTCCTAAATTACGCACAGGCTCTAACATTAAAAATAATATGTCAAATAATAGTAAAATCAGAGAAAATGTATTCTACGCACAAGCAGCAACTCCTTTCCCACAGATGGCGCTGAACACCGATGAAGTTCCGAACACACGCAAGAATACCTCGCATTACTATAATCAAAACAGCTTAAATCCAATTAATATCTTTTCCCAAGCTATACACCAGCTTAATGATCTGGCTGAAATATTCTCTATTCAACCAGGTCTTTTAATTAATTTTCCTCAAATCCGAGCAGCTAAAGGCAATGCCAAAAAAAATTATTCGCATTAATTGAAATTTTAATTTAACACAAGGACTAGTAAATACAACACCACTTTTTTAATTAGCTGGAACTGTATTGCATATAAATTATTACTTTTTACTCACACTTTCTGTTTTATTAACATTTTACCTTTACATTTAATTTATTTATGACATTGTTACTAAACCGATTTCGTGAATGAAACGACAAAATGGGTTTCAAATATAATGTATGTATTGCATTCATTTTTGATACTGTTGTTGTATCGAATATGAGTATGAATTGCATTCATTTTCGATACTGTTACTGTGCCGAAAAAGAATTTTAAACAGAAAAATATACAACATAAATTTTAAAGGACTTAAATAAGCTCTCCGTCAATTACAATTTTCATTTTCTTCATCTTACATATTATTTAACATACACTTTATTATGTTTTACCACAAAACTTCGAATTAAAATTCTAGCAATTACTGTGTCTTACTAAACTGTTAATTTTAGAAACAAAAATGGAACTGTTATGTGTTCATAAACTGTACTTAAACTTACACTTCAAATTTCAATCAGTTCGAGTGTTTAATAAATCTTTGAAAATAACGAAAATCGATTCGATTTTAGAGTTAAATTCTTTTCAAAACAAATGTTTAAAAAAAATTAACTTAGCCGTTCCAGAAGCAATTTGGTTCATTAAAAGTTATATTTATGTTTCCAGAAGCAATATACAGTTTTATTAAAATCCTATACATGCAAAAAATTGAGTTTTATTTAAAGCTCATTCTTTTAATAATAAGTTATTGCAAATATCTTGGAAACATTATGATGAATATTAGATTTTCCATAGTAAAATCTTAGTCTACAGCAATTTTTTTTCAATGATTCCTTATTTTTTTTTTTTTATCTAACATACATTTCCTTTTAAATTGACATCATAATAAAGCAAATACCTATAATTAATGATTTATTGTAAACAAAAATAATAAAACGAACCAAATTATATTTTTGAAATATTTATTCTACATATCACACACATACATATCAGACATATAAAACATTAATAATTTTGAAATAGGAATATTAAAAAAAATGTACTTTTTTAACTCCTACAGATGAAGAAATGTCGTTTTAAAAATCACTTATGAATTCTGCTATCTAATCCCTACTACAGTCCAACTCCATTCCCATTTGTACAACATAGCTTATTTTTACAACATTTTTCTGAATTTCACTTGGTGTGTGTGTGTGAGTGTGTGTCATCAAATTTTCGATCGTTAATTTAACCAACTTCCCATCAAGCTAGAGCTTTGAAATTTTGGGAATCGTTCGTACTGGCCTAACAATGCAATATTTAGACGTTTGCGAGAAGTTTTAACTAATATTTCATTAATTTTAATAAGTCAAAATATTCTTTCCTCTCGGCGCTTTTAGGATTGAGGAAAAAATTTCTTTCCCCCTCTGGGAACACCGGGCACTCCCCACACCACATGAGGCCTCGTAAAACTATTGTGCTCACAAAGGGGAGATACTATCTCCCCTTTACTATCTCCGAGATAGTAAGGGTTGCTGACTTTTAGACAGTAATCATTCGCAAGAAAGAAAGTTTCCAATATTTGGCACCATGTCTTATCACAATAATTTTTTCTGAATTCTGGTTCCCATTTTTTTTTAATAGAATGACTTACAAATTTTCAAATGCATGTTTTGATTTTATGAGTATTATGAATTTTTTAATACGCTCACAAATATCTCTTTTTTAGTAAATTTTAAAGTTAAAAATAACCAACAGTTTTAACTAATATTTCAATAATTTTCTTTAATAAACTTTGCCACCATATAAAAACGTTTTTTTAAAAACGTTTGTTTTTATATCGAATTATTAAAACGTTTTTCTGAATTTCACTTGGTGTGTGTGTGAGTGTGTGTGTGTGTCATCAAATTTTCGATCGTTAATTTAACCAACTTCCCATCAAGCTAGAGCTTTGAAATTTTGGGAATCGTTCGTACTCGCCTAACAACGCAATATTTAGACATTTGCGACAAGTTTTAACTAATATTTTCTTTAATAATGCAGTTTAGCCCAACCATTTGGCGCGATTTCAAAAATTGGCATCAAACTTGGCGATTTTTTTTTGGCTGAGTGTTAAATCCGTGAAACGGAACAGGGTAGCCACATTTGACAAAATACTGCCAAATAATTCTTGTCGCCAAGAGTGGTTGGGTTAAACTGCATTCCAACCATTAATTTACCGGATGAATTAATTAATTTTAGTTAATTTTTACATTTTTATGTATTTCACTTGGCGTGTGAATGTCTGTGTGCGTATCAGTGTGTCATCAAATTTTCTATCATTAATTTAACCAACTTCCCATCAAGTTAGAGCTCTGAAATTTTGGGAACCGTTCTTACTTGCCTAACAATGCAATATTTAGATATTTGCGACAAGTTTCAACTAACATTTTCTTTAATAATTCAGTTTAGCTCAACCACTTGGGCGATTTCAAAAACTGCCAAACTTGGCGTTTTTTTTTTTGGCTGAATGTTAAATCCATGAAGCGGACCAGAGTAGCCACATTTGGCAAAATAAAGCCAAATAATTCCTGTCATCAAGAGTGGTTGGACTTAACTGCATTCCAACCATTTAATTTACCGGATGAATTAATTAATTTTAATGTTTTTATCAGTGTGACATCACATTTTCTATCAATAATTTAACTAACTTCCCATCAAGCTTTAGCTCTGAAATTTCGGGAACCGTTCTTACTTGCCTAACAAAGTAATATTTAGATATTTGCGACAAGTTTTAACTAATATTTTAATAATTTTCTTTAATAAACTTTGCCATCATATAAAAACGTTGTTTTTAAAAACGTTGGTTTTTATCTCGAATTATTAAAGCGTTTTTCTGAATTTCACTTGGTGTGTGTGTGAGTGTGTGTGTCATCAAATTTTCGATCGTTAATTTAGCCAACTTCCCATCAAGCTAGAGCTTTGAAATTTTGGGAATCGTTCGTACTCGCCTAACAATGCAATATTTAGACATTTGCGACAAGTTTTAACTTATATTTTCTTTAATAATGCAGTTTAGCCCAACCACTTGGCACGATTTTAAAAATTGGTACCAAACTTGGCGATTTTTTTTGGCTGAACATTAAGTCCGTAAAACGGACCAGGGTAGCCACATTTGGCAAAATACTGCCAAATAATTCCGGTCGCCAAGGGAGGTTGGGTAAAACTGCCTTCCAACCATTTAATTTACCGGATGAATCAATTAATTTTAGTTAGTTTTAACGTTTTTATGTATTTCACTTGGTGTGTGTCTATCTGTGTGTGTATCAGTGTGTCATCAAATTTTCCATCATTAATTTAACCAACTTCGCATCAAGGTAGAGCTCTGAAATTTTGGGAACCGTTCTTACTTGCCTAACAATGCAATATTTAGATATTTTCGACCAGTTTTAACTATTGTTTCAATAATTTTCTTTAATATACTTTGCCATCATATAAAAACGTTGTTCTTAAAAACGTTGGTTTTTATCTCGAATTATTTAATGTAATGTATAATGACGTATCATTTAAAATATAGGAAGTCCTAATATGTAAAGGTACATAATTTAACATATTTTTTACTTCTTTCAAATCAACATCTCATGAAGTTACTAAATATGAGTGAAAATGCGTTTCAAACAGTGCTGTTTCAAATTAATATGTTAGACATGCATCGTTATAAAGTAGACAGTTTTTTAATTTTTCGAAAGAGAGGCAAGTCTTTCCAATTAATACAGCTATTAATACAGCTATTAATACAGCTATTAACACAACCAATTAATACAGCTATATTTTTGGAATATACTTAACCATTGTAGTATAAACTATTACATGTAAGAATTTCTACTTGGTCTGTGAAACCATCCATTCTACATAGCAGTTTTTGCTGCTTTGAATTATGAACGTTGACACACTTAGATCCCAAAACATTTGTTACACAAGGAATTTTTTTTTTTACTAAACACATGTGCCATTTTTAATTCGTGTTAGCTTGTTAAAATTTACTTGGACAGAGATTGTCTCCTTATAATTATGAAAAAAATATCAATTTAACAAGATTTTGTTTTTAGAAATATCACAAGTGTTTTCAATTAAAGCAAAGCATAGCTTTTCTGCATTACGTATTATACAATAAGTTAAATCTAATTTAAACAATGTGGATCAGTTCATTATTAAGACAAAATATCCATTATACATTAGTTTGTAAGTGCATTTAATTTTTATACATAATGTCACATATTGTAGAAAAATTTTTGGTCTATATAATAATAAAAAGTCTTGAAAATGATTATCGTGTTTCATTTTGCAAATTGATTTTGCTTATTTTGTAATTTCTGATCTAAAAAAAAGTGTTATAAAACTTACAACAAATTAATCTCTTAGAAAGATTAATTGCCAGCAAAAATATTTATTTTGTAAGCTTGCCTATTTCAAGACATGCAAGCCATTTTAAAATTTAATATAAAAATAAAATTCTTTCCAAATTGAAAAACACTGCTTTTAATATCTGTCTACAAAAAAAAAGTGCTTTTGGGACAAAATTATATTTCATGGAGAAATTACGGTTATGGTTAGCCACCTTTAAAAGCAGAATTTTAAATTATGTGATTTTAGCAGTTAGATATTTCAATTTTGTTGTGATCTTTTTATGTTCTACTGAAACAGCCGCTGCCATAATGTGATGTCTACAAAAATAAATAGTTGTTTAGATCATGTACATCCTCTTTATTTCTATTAATATATTTAATATTATCATATTTCGAATATTTACATTCGGTAAGAAATAATTTGAGTATATTTTTATATATATACAGTCTTATTCTCGTTTACTTGTGTTGTTAAAATATCTCTCTGTAAGCTTACTTAAACTTGCTTCTGGAGTTCGTTTGTATACTTCCGGTATAAGCTTTGCATTAAATAGATGCATTTTTGAATTGTTTCAGCCTTTTGTTTTGATTCAGCTTATTTTGTATTTCAAATTATTGCATATGTAAATATTGTTACGTATCATTAGATCATCGGATGATTATAATATGTTAAAAATTAAGGCCCCAATATTTATTCTAGCATTGTAGTTATCCTAAATAATCTGAAAAATAAATGTGAATAGTTAAAGTGTAATTAAGCTATTCTGAATAATAGTATATTTTATTTATAAACACTTTGTATTTATCAGACTGATTCTGTTTAAAAAATAAAGCAACATTGGTTTAAACTATTTTCCCTTTTAATCTAGATACACAATTAAGCTGTAACAGTTATATAATGATTTATTATTTAAACAGGTACCTTTAATTTTTAAAGCAATATTCAACGCTGATCTGTACAAATTAAAGTCAAGAAGTCTCTAAAGATACGATTACAATGTAATACTATCGATAGTCTGCAACACACAAATAATTACTCATGAGAAAATAATTTTCTAAACTGATCAATAACAGTTCTTAAGATATAATAGAATCTTTCTGAAGATGTTACGATATAACCTTTGAAATATGCAATGTTTTAAAAACATTTAGAGCTTTTGAATTCATTATCCATTCAAATTTGAATATTCTCAACAAATTTTACCAGCCAATTTCAATTTTTTTCCAGTCGCCAAAAAGTGCGCTAAACTCAGATTCACCCGAATTAAATTATTAGTAGAAATAAAGAGACTTTAAAAAAACATTAGCAAATCACAGTTAAATTACGATATTAGCAAATCACAGCTTTTAATAAAAAAAAATGTGTGGAACACTGAATCAAACTCACAACTGAATCGTAAATATGAAATATAGTTCGAAATATTTAAGCAAACCATAATTGTTTTTCAACCCCAATTTTTAAAATACGTAGCAGTATATAAAGGAAACTTTTGTAGTCTTTATATCTGTAATAACCTTTTGAAAGTACTTGACACCTTTTCAAAGCAAACATATGATAATGGTCCATTTGTACATGAGACATTTCTACTGTGCCGCTTCATATGATGATGAGATCTTTTGAGTAATGATAATGTATGGTTTATCCCTTTCTTCATGAACGTGACTGTTTTTACTATTATAGTATTGCTTTTAGGAGGCAACGTAACCCATATCTTATTACCAGGTGCGTGCTGCGGTCATTTGTGACTCTTTTGGTCTGTGTAGGTCTTTTTCTGATCTGGCTTGCATTCAACTCGTTCTCTCATGTCCTTGGGGGATGATAGTTAATCTTTTAAACTACGGAGTGATCTCGGACACTAAGAAATCGTTGTCGACGAGGACAAGAAAATCACTCGTAACATTATCAATGGTTCTCCTTTTTCATCTGAACTGGAGAAATGAGGCCGTTTCGCCAGTTGTTTCACATTTTACACTGTTCATGGCAAATCTAAGTACTTGAAGTTCTTCAGCACATGAAGTGTGATTCTGTCCCTTAAGAATTGAGAGATGGGACGTCAGATCACAAGTTTTTCTCTCCACAGGATTCAAATGCGGTCGAAATACTGGTGTGAGCTTCTGATCTATTTTCAAGAGGAAACACAATTGTTTTGTGACAGCTAAAACGAACTGAGTTTCATTGTCGCTTATTATCCTTTGAGGAATCCATTAGCGAAGGAAAACCTCTTCCACAAGTACATTTGCTCATTCTTTTGCAGCGGCTGTAGTGAAAGAAAATAATTATACCCACTTAGTTGCGCTATCGTCAGCTATAAGAATCCAGCATTTACCCTCTTTATTTGAGGGTAATGGGTAAGGAACCGACGAACACTGTTTTATCTCTGTCAATTAGGTTGACTTCTACCTGATGATACTCAGCTGTAAGACCAATGGTTGACATATATTTCCTTGTCTTCACATCATGTTTTATATACTCATTACCGTTCTGGGTAATGAATATATATTGGGTAAAGTTCTTTCATTTAGCTTCCGACAAAACATGAAAAATCTATAAACATTTGGTTTTGGGACTAAAACCCCGGCTTCTGCATTCGGAGATTCTTACTTTTCATTAACATCCTTTTTCAACAGATCATCAATTTGTTTCTTCTTCAGCTCTTCCTTCTTATAAGTTGGTAATCTGTATGGAGAGACAGATACAGGAAGATGATTCCCAGCGTAGATGTAATGTTTGACATATAGAGTAGTTTTTCCCTCTGGCTCGAAGATTCTTTCCTAATGCATCAAAGGTTGTTGAGTTAGTTTTTTCTTATTTCACTTGACAGTTATTGATCTTCTCTCAACTGACAGGCATTGGATTCAGCATATAATGAATTATTAATATCACTTAAATTTGCTTCTTAAGCAAAACTAATCTTTCGTCGTGGAACATCGTTGAAACTCCACGTGTGACTCTTCAGATCAAGATTGATATCAACATCTTAAACGAAATCTGCACCAAGGAATGTACGAATTTCTTTTGCATGGGGTAATGCAATAAAGTTTGTCTGAAAGACTCTTCCTTCATGTCCTATATCTAACCAAGTAGTGAAGGATTCCACTTGACGTTTTTCTCCGTCGTCATGTATCATAGAGAAGTGGGTCTCTTGAAAGTCTGAACCTTCTTGTTTAAGAATTTGTTGTAAAGGTTTTGTAGCAATACAATGGCTTGCTCCATTACCAGCCCATGCAGTACTTAAGTCCGCTTAAAGTTATATTTAATAGAGTTAATCGTGATTATTTAGCTACGCAGGATTGGAAGAGGACATTTCCAACAAGTGGGGAAGAGTTTGTGTGAGATGGATTGAATTTTAGACAATGAAACTTATATAATTACACAAGGTTCTCCAGATCAATAACACACTCGATTAGATCTTATCTCTGGGGCATCATATTTATGTTTATCATTTCTTGGATATGAATTACTCTTTCTTACGAAAGGTGGTGATCTAGAAAATACTCTTTTTGTATTAGTCTTTTCCTTGACTGATGGCATGTCACGTTTTAATGTAGTTTTCAAATAGTCATAAGCATCCAACTTATCTGCTAATTCTTCGGGTGAATTCCACTCTATCTATTCATCAACGAAATGTTTCTTGAAATTCTCGGTTGTTTTCTTTTTAATTTGAATTGCTATAATAACGCATTTCAATGATCTTGATGTTAGACGCTTCTAACCATCCTTTAAAATAGTCACGAAACTCAAAGTAAAAATCTCTATATATTCCCTCAATAGGCTTTCTGTGAAATTCAAATAATTGGCGGGATTTCTTAGCATTCAACTGATATTGTTTAGGAAGCATAATTTTGACAACTCTTTGCAATTCTGCGATTCTTCATTTGATTCTTGTGCTATTAGTTAACCAATTTCAGGGGGTAATACACCAATGATGTTATGCAACCCATTTATTCTATGGTAATTTCAGGTTGATTTAACAGTCTTTCAAAGTTTCTCCAATTCATATCTCAGGATTTCATTATCCATAGAATGTGAAAGTTCGTTTAGGAGGCAATTCTTTTGAGCCTCGAGACTGACTCTCAACTTTTCAAGTTTATACTCACGCACTTTTTCTATTTTTACTTGCTTCTTAGCGTTCCATTATCCACTTCTCGTCTCTTTCTGTCATCTACAATGTTAATAACAGATATTTCTCTACATCTGCTTGATAATTCATTATTTGATCGGTGATTTGTAAAGTTTTAAGATCCTGACGTAAAATCAAACCCATTTCAACAACTAAAACCTTCAAATCTTCCTTTCTTGTTTTAGCGAGGAAGGCTACAATCAGAATATTCAATGTTAAAGATTATAACATAAAATTTATGCCTTATATATAAAAGGGTTTACAACTCAAATAATAAGCTATTATTACTTTAATCAACTATTTTTCGAGGAAACCTATTAATATTTTAATATCAAAATAATTTCTTAAGATATTTATACTTGATTCTTTCTTAAAATAAATTGTACCATAAAATTATTCTTCAAAAAATTTTAACTCTTTATTTTTTAAAATATACTAAGCAATGTACAATAATAGATTCAATTTGCTAATCAAAGGTTAGAAAACGAACTCTTATTTTATAATACACAATCATATAAATAAACCAAAAGGTGAAAGACCAACTCTTTTTTTTCATACTATTTTTCATTTATGAACCGCATCAATAAATAATTTCCAAGAAAATAATATAAAATATTATACTTTGCTACCCGTAAAAACATATAAAAAACAATTTAAATTTATCTTTTTATTGATTTTATTAATATTTATATCTTGAATCTTTATTCTGAAAGACGGAGGAAATGTCTGATGAAAGAATGATAGACAATTATGTAATACAAAGAAAAATAAAGATTTTCCTGACGCCAGCCAAAGTAAAACTGGAAAGAAAAAGAACTAATTTTTAGAAATACAATATATGATATCTGACTTTGAAGCGGAAAACGAGACTGAATGGGTATTCACTTTGAAAATGAATATTTGTAAGTGTTACGATCAGTATATACTAATTTAATCTTGAATTTTTTAGCGAAATATTAGTTGTATCTCAAGCAGCATTTTACCATTCAATGTAAAACGTTTTTTTAAATAAAACATAAATAAACATAAGCATTCAGCGTAACTTAATATTATGTAAATAACAAGTTTCTGTACCAATATAACACTTAATAAATAACACAGTCCTAAATTGAGTTAACTCTTATATTCACACTTTAATACAATATGAGTAAATTTTAATTTATACTTATTTTGAAAGAAGCATTGTCATAACGCTACACACTAGATTCTCTTTTGATTTAAAAAGTCAAACCTTTCGGTTATAAATCACAAAAGCAGAAAGACCTCACGAATGAATGAATAATATAAACAATTATGATTCATATATTTACATAATCTTGAAAACAACATAATAGAAATTATTAATCCATCGTTTGAATTAATTTATAATTTTCTTCAATGACGACTGCATTTACTACAATGAAAACTTTTCTTTTCATATGCAGTATTAAAGCTTCACATGGATTAACCTTTTCTTGATTTATGAAGAAGAATCACCTTGTTTCAGTTTAATAAAGAAATTTGATATACTGAATTTCTTTCTATGAACAACTGGGGTAATGGAAACACTTACTAAATCAAAATTCGTACGCAGGGTGTCCTGAAAGAACTTAATGAACTGGATGTTCATTTACTTCTGATTTTATGTGAAAAAAATTCGAGTCTGCGAGGAATAACTAGTTAATTCCGCGCGACGTTGGGTGCCATTTTGTATAATATTGGTGGTATTTGAAATTTCTCATGAAACATAAAAAAAGGAAATTCTATTTTAAATATTTATTTGAATAGTGACAAAATAACATCAAAATTAAAGAACATAAACGTTACATAAGTGTAGTTCCGAATTGGCGGTTTCTGACAAACTATCGTTTTCTTTGTAACCTCCGTCAGAAGGGCTGCAGTAAATGGGAAGATCACTGTTCATTACATTAAAGGTATTTTAACCGGTCGGATTCCTTATAATGAAAATAGATATTCGAATCTTCTTGGTTAAAAAAACTTTAGAAACTAAACTCAAATAAGACTGAAAACATAATTTGCATTTTAAAAACAGTTAGCGAATATTACATACATTCCCGAAATATAAGACAAGAACGAAATACAGAAACAACTACATTGCACTATAGACAGACAAGAATAATGAGAGAGCATCGTTCGCCGCTAGGCGTGTTGCCAAAAGTGAAAAAGTTATTCATTGGATTGAGGGAGGAAACAGATGAAAATAAGAAAGCAGGAAGACATTCTCCTACCTTCGATTTTTTTTACTGTCAATAAAACCTCAAACATAACTGCTTTAAAAAAATCTTAAGATTCGAGACTTTGAGGTATTCTTAAAGATAATCCACATGGAGATTATATCATATAGGTCTGATGAAAGGGTCGAAATGTTTGTTTTCAATTCTACTACGCCAATTCTTCCGTCTTCACAATTTTAGCCAAAGTTCAATTAATTATCTAATCACCAATTATAACGACATCTCTATCTTTAATGGATGATTTTGTACGAACCTTTGAATACTCTTTTGAAAAACATAAATATTCATTTTGGAATATGTTTATTAGATCTTTTGACGTATGTTCCTAAAATTTTTTTTTTCTAACTTCTTAGAATGAATTACATTGAAGTTTGGTATCCCAAGTTCTTTGATTTCCATAAGGAACATCGACGGAGAGAGGGTGAATAAATCTTAAGGCTCTTTTGATATATAAGTGATAAGCCGATGGAGTTAATCAGACTTTTTGCTTCAAATAATACGGTAACTAATTCTTCGTAATTTAAACATGCTTTCCCAAGAACTTGTTAGAAATTTTTTTCAACATTCCTACTAATCTCTCCCACCCAAGGGTCAAAGGGAG
Source organism: Nephila pilipes (assembly GCA_019974015.1). NCBI lineage: Eukaryota > Metazoa > Arthropoda > Arachnida > Araneae > Nephilidae > Nephila > Nephila pilipes. Next base: position 174,955 of record BMAW01129194.1, on the reverse strand, counting down.
GTTTAACTTTTCACTGAATTTTTTCCTTTAAAGCGAAATCTTCTATTTTGTTCCAGTCAATGGCTTTTAGGGATGCACATACCAATAAAATTATTTCCGTTATTGGAATAAATGGTAGCTGGACAGCCTTTCCTTTCGATACCCCAAGAGAAAACATTAAACTACCCAGAATAGTACTTCTTGATTCTTACAACCCTCCTTAATTTTCTCACATATTATATTCTCTATAATTTAATTTAAACAAAAATTTTTTATACACTCGTAACTTAATAACTTCATTCACAAGCCGTATACGCCACACAACATAAACACACCCCTAATTCAAACACATCAGCCAAAGGCAGCCAATAGGAAAGCTCCCCTCCATACCACAGCAACCAATAGGAAACCACGCTATCAGCGCCACCCCTGACCGAAACATGTACGTCCAAACTGCTAATCTTACCAGACCTCAGAGACAACCAATCAGAGCACAGCTACTGATCCCATCAAGCAGAATGTTTTAATCTTCAACTTTTAAGCCAAGTCTTGCTATAATAATACCGACCCGAGCTTAAGGGCCGCTCCGCGGCCTATGTGCTCGAAATACTTCCCAGCGTTTCCTTTCGATGAATCTGCATCCGGCCAAGTTAAGTTGTGAGAAGGTTGAAGAAGAGTGAGAGAGCGGTGACTTTCAGTTACATTTATAGTTATTTCTATTTACACATTATTTATAACTAAATAGAGCCTCCAAACAATTCATGCAATCTTTATTCCGTTTTAAACGATCAGAAGAGCAATTTACATCACAGAAAGTAAAACACGCCTTTCTTGGTCAAGAGGTAAAATGTAATCTGAATACCTTTCTCATGAGCTCTCCAACTTTAGACGAAACACCCAGTCTCCTTTATTTCCACGGTATTAAAAAAAAATTATTTCCAAAGAGATACAACAATCAGAGAAATACCCAATTCCAGGAGAAGGATTCGATATATTGCATGTGTAAAGAGAGAACTATCCAACATTTCTTATCTTCCTACACATAGTTCAATTTCACAGATTGCTTGTCTTGCACACGATTTTCCGGAAGAGGAATACTTACAGTTTCTAAGGGGCGATCTGAAGACCTTTTATGTATTATGTAATTTCTTAATTCTTATTATATTATTCAGCTTTCTTTCTTCTTCCTTTTATGTATTATTATTGTTTTTCTGCTCTTGATTATACAGTAATGTATTCTGCAGTTTGACTTAAAGATTTGTGTATCAACATGCGCAAGTTCTGTCACCTGTTACATAATCAATTTTTTTTTGCTCAGTGATGTATGCTTAGCAATAATATCGGAAAGCTGGATGTTTCTAAACCTTTTCTTGAAATAACTCTGGTTTCAACTCTTTACAATCCATTATCGTATTTGATAATGTGCACATTTATCTGCTTTTCTTCAATAAATTGTTAGTCGTATTACTCTCAAAATTAATTTTTTTTCTTCGAGTTCAGCAACTTCTAATTTCCCTTTCTTTCAATCCTTCTGAACCCTCTTTAAATGTCCACAAAATCGTAGTGTATAAACAACGATACTTGTAATTTTACAAAGGGTGATATAAAGTCGAAAATTTAAATTTATTCTTGAATTAGTGACTGTGTGTGATTTTCATTTTTTCAGATTTAAAAACTTCAGTGTTCGAAACCAATCAGTTACTTGCCATTCTTTATGTGACAAAGCCAACAAATTTGGTCTTAACTGCGAATGAGATTTCAACACCTCATCTGCACCACATCTCCTAGAAAGATAGTCTGCTGGATTCAGAAGCCCAGTAATATGACGTAAATCTTAAGATTTAATTTACTTTTTAATTTTCTGAACACAATTATAAAAATCTGTGGTAAAGAGGTGAATTTTTTGTTTTCCAACATATTATGCTCATAAAAGTTCTCAGGTGTTTTCCCTTTTAAACTCTTAACTTTGAGCTTAAATAAGGTCAATTTTCACAATAACTTGTCACAAGGAATGCTGTATAAATTTTGACGTTGATTTCTGCGGGCGCCTAGAGTGCGGAGGGCTCTTCTAGCCCGAATGTATAAATTTTAATTAACCGACTTAATTATATCCAATAAACAATTCATAACCACGGTGCTGCTTTTAATATATGACAGTTGTGGTATTTCAAATGTGTAACGTCTGTTAGCAACAGCTGCATTGTTAATTGTTATTTTTTTTTTTATCCCCGTACACCGTAAATCTGAAATTATTATTAAGAAAAATAGAGTTAGAAATATAATTTTTATCTGCTATTCTTACAACTGCTTTGCCTAGACATAATCTAGAGTTTCCTATTTAAAACGACGTTTCTTGATCTTTTGAAGTCAGTCACTGTAGAATTCTATAGAAAAAAGAAAAAAATATCTGAAGATCAATGAAAATTGAAAAAGAAAAGTTCAACGGTGCGTTCTATGTTAACAAAATTGATTACTAAAAATGAAGGAAGGATCAACAGCGAAAGCGAAACCATTGACCAGTTAGAAGTATTCTTAGAACAAATAAGTGAAAAGGAAAGTATTTTGGACCTATTAAACAGCGAAATTGAACACCTATTATTACTTAATACGATTTCTGAAAATATGGAAGCTCCAGAAGAAATTAAAGAAAAGATAATTTACTGGAAATCAAAAGTTTCCTCCAAAATTAAGAAAATGAATTCAAATTCTATCCAAGTTGATACAATTTCGAAAATATCCAGTTGTACGATACTGATATTTCAGAATATGTAAATAAAAATTGATCAAAATTGCATATCAATAAATATTCAGGAAATTATTCAACTAATAATTCAGAATATATAAATATAAATTGACCAAAATTGCATATCAATAAATATTAAGGAAATTATTCAGGATGGTTCGATTTTTATAATTTATGTGAAATCTCTATTCATAACAATACAAAACTAAGCAAGGTTGATAAATTTAATTATCTGAAATCATATTTGAGTGGTAATCATATTTACATGTATTAACGGATTTGCCATTTCTGATGAGAATTACGATAGAGTTCTTGATTTATTGAAGGATAGATTAAGAAATAAAAATATGTTGATTAATGCTCCTTTGAGTGATTTATTAAATTTAACACCTGTTAAAAACCCTAATGATGTTGTGAGCTTACGAAATCTGTATAACAATGCAGAAACACGAATACGAAGTCTTGAAAGCGTGGGAATAAAATAAAATCTTCAAATTTATTGACAAACATTTTATTGGAATTCATTCCTTCAGAACTTGTTTTGCTATTTAATCGCATTCAAAATGATAAGGTATTTGATTTAAATGCTCTATACAATTTTTTTAAATCCGAAATTCCAAGCAGAGAAAGATCATTTCAAATTAAAAGTCATAAAGTATCGAGTCATCAATTCCTTCCCCCACAAAGAAAGAATTTAAAAAAAAAAAAAAAAAAAAAAAAACTACCATTTCGTTAGGCATAACTGTGATCCCCGCTGAAAAAAAGGCCTCATTTTCAATGTCAGTACAGTGATTAGTTACGCCAGGAAGTGGAAAATGTTTGTTTTGGAATAGAAATCATGAATCAGAAAGAAATATTTAAAAAATGCGGATGCTGTTATTTAAGTTTTCAATCTCATCACCGGGTAGCTGAATGTTTTAAAAAGAATTTATGTTTTGTTGGTGGAAGATCTCACCATATTTCAATGTTTTCGAAATCGGAGAAACGATTCTGTTTCGAAGAGCGAAACCGATAGCTCGATCGTATGGGTAGTGTGCTCAAAGAAGATACGTATTAAAGACTGTTTCTAAAAAATGTAATTTTCCTATAGTTGGAAATGAAAGCTTTTCCATTTGTACACTTGGTGCCAAGGAAACTGGGTACTTGTCTATTAAAGCGGCGCCCTCCAAATTAAGAATACGTCAATGTCGCCAAGCTATTTAAAAGCGCCAAGTAAGCGGAGCGTGAAATTGAAATGTAGGAAAACAAATAACACACCAATAAATGATATAAAACTTTTTAAAATAATATTTTTATTTAATAATCTTTTATATGTTTAGTGATAAATCTCATCCCAATAAGAACTATAAAAATTTAGTTGTTTAATATTAATATTTACATAACATTTAGAACATCAATAAACATAAAAGGCCATATTTCCGAAATTGCGTTCACTATTTTATAGAGAGCTTTTTTTAGCAACACATTTCCTCCACATAAATTCTGCAAGATACGATCCTAGATGATGCCGAGCAGTGCCATGCTGTTTCTTGTTACGGCACTTTGTGGAACACCACATTCTTTTAACATTTACCGTGTGAGCTCCCGTTGACGGATCTACAAAATTGTGCTTATGGTTCTCCATGAAATGTGTAAAACCTTCAGCCATCGGAAACTGAAATAAAAACTTATAATATAGTCAAAATTAGATTAAAAAATAGAGAAGATCCAAATTTATGTATCGAAATAAAAACGTCTGAGACATGTTTCAAACATACATTTGCCAACTCCTGATAAAAACATTGATATAAAATTTAGATATTTACAAATTGTTCAATTAACCAATTGTTATGAATTTAGCAATAAAGAAATATCAATTCTTCTTGGTGAGGATTATTATTAATATGAGGCAGATACTGAACGAATTACATGACTGAATAAACGTTTAGGTACAGTCGAAATATTGTTAAGGTGTCCTTACAGATGAGGAACTCAAATAGCGAGGAAACTTTTAACACGAGTGTTATTACAAACGAATCCAACGTATCACAGCAGATAAGAGAATTTTAGAATTTAGAAATTTTGGGAATCAAGGCTGAGGATTTATTGACGAAAGTATTGATGAATACATAATGCCTGAATTTGAGGCTAGGATTTTGTACCCGAATAAGTGGTACAAAGTTAGATTTTCTTGGAAACCAAATATGGAAGTATTATTAGAAAATAATGAGCAAGCTGCAAAGAAAAATTTATGAAATTGAGTTCACATTTTAAAAGTTATCAATCCTTATTTGACGAATACAGATTAGTTCTACGGACATTTCTTTTCGAAAATATCATAGAACGCGTTCGAGTTGATAAAGAAAATCTGAAGCAAAATACATTTTATCTTCCAAATAGGGCAATAATACGTCTTGTTAAAGCTACAAGTAAGTTGAAAATCGTATTTGTCGCGTCATCATAAAATAAAAAGGGACACTTATCATTAAACGATTGTTTACACACCGAACTTAATTTTATACCAAATCTATTTCTTCTTTTGATCAAATTTCGAACGAACCCAATTGCATCTGTGGCCAATATAAAAAACAGCACTTTTGATGATGGAAATAGATGAAAGTGAAAGGGACTTAACAAGATTTTTCTGGTATGATGATCCAGGTTTTGATTTAAAAAACAAAACATTTGATATCTTTTGTGTGTGTAGAGTGTTGTTTGAAGTAAAGTCAAGCCCACTACTTCTTTCGGCTACGATAAAATATCATCTGAAAAAAAATGTGGATACATTTCCGTTAACCTTTAAGCTTTCAAACTATTCATTGTAAGTGGATGATTTCAACTGCGGTTGCTAAAGGAGTGTTGGATATGGATTGGTTATTTGCAAGGAAATTAGAGACTGTTCTTTTGACTTCCTCAATTTTCTTCTCTGAGTATGGTTCTGCATTTTCTTGAAAGGTATCTTTCAGAGTTTCTTTGAAGGCTTCTGCTTTTTCGAAGTCGGAATGGGCCATTCCGCTCCGGTCACTGAGAGGAGGGATATTGTACGTTTTTCTAGTTATGATTTTAATTAAGTTGTAAAGTGAGTTATCTTCAGGGTTGAGAGTTTTCAACAGGATCTTCCAGTTTTTATTTTTGTGCTCTTGAATTAAGGTTTGGATCTGTCTGATGAGAGTGGTTATTTCTTTTTTGTAGGGGCGGTATCTTGTCTGGTTCTAAAGCTTTCTGAACCTATTTTTTTTATTTTATTGAGATTTCTTATGTTTTGAGGAAGCCTAAGGTGGGGGTATTTATCACTTTAGTGACAGAGGAGCAATTTATTGCTTGTGAGATGAGGGAGTTGAAATTTTCTATTGTTTCGTCTATGATTTCAGGATTGATTTTAGGATTTCCTGGCATCGTTTGGTGGATAGTTTCTTGGAATTTCACCCAGTTGGTAATGTGCGTTCTTAAATTGGTGGGAAGAATACTGCTATGTGAGAGATCAATTATTATGGGATTACGGTCACTGTTAAGTTCGTTGATTGAAGATATATCAGAATGAGCGAGATTTTTGGCAATTGCGATATCAAGGATAAGGAAGTGATCTCTGTGAAGGAAGTGAGTAGGATGATCTGGAGCAATAACATCAAGTTCGGAGGCAGCCACCCAATAGCACATGATTGTACCATTTCTATTTGACTTGCCAGGGCTCCAGCAGGGTTGTTTCGCATTGAATTCTCCGAAAAGAATTACTTTGTGGTTTTGGACGAGGATGGCATCCAGGTCAACAGTATTGATAGTACCGTGTGGTAGTCTATAGATGCTAGAGGCAGTGATAAGAGAGTTATCTTGATAAATATTTACAGATGTATTTTTGAAAGTTTGGCTATTGAAAATAATAGGAAAATGTTTAATGGTATTTTTAATGAAGATAGCAGTACCTCCTCTTCTATGGGTAAGGCGGTCACTTCTATAGCAAGAGTAATTTGGTATTTTGACAGTGTCTGAAGGGCGAAGATGCATTTCTTGTATGCTGATTAAATCCGGATCGTGCTTGGCGATTGAATGCTTAAGTTCCTCGATTTGTCTTCTTGATCCATTTGCGTTCCAACTAAATATTCGGAGTGAAATACCATGAAAATTGGTTGTATTAGGCATTATTTTAGGGTGATCCTCTGGCTCTGGATAATTTGGAACACGGTGCCCATTTGACAGAGAAGCTGTGACATGGTGTCAACAAACGGAGGATTAGTGGTGCTATTTTGTGGGGCAGCTATCTGCTGAGTGAGAATTTGGGTTTTGGGAGCCCTTTCAGCTTGATGGAGTTTTCTTCTTTCTTCCCAGATATTTACGGTTGGTGGTTTGGCAGGTTTAGCATTAATAGGATTTTTTGGGCATCCAGAGCATTTGGCGGGGTTTGGACCCCCACAGGGAGCGCATTGGGCTGTAACAATGCGCAGGCATGGAACTTTTCTTGAGTGCTTCAATTTCCACTCGGAAGTAGCCAATGGTAGTGCTGTTAAATATTTCCAGGGTTTCAAGGCTTTTCCTGAGAACCACTAGGAAGAGAGGCATGTTTATATTATTGCGCCTATTGCGCAGAACAGAGATATGAACAGGGTTGAAACAATGCGTTTGTATTTCATTTATGAGCTCTTTGATGTCGTAGTCGGAAGAAAGAGACCACTAAGGACTACTTTAAGCATTTTCTGATTTTGCATCTCGTAGGTATGCGATTTTAGCTTTTTTTTTTTTTTTTTTTTTTTTACCGAAATGTAATTTTGTATAATCCTGAGTTCGTTGTGCGTAGCAGGGCAAACTTTAAGTTTGCCATTAATGAATCTGCCTAAAACCATGGAGCCTGTTTTTTCCACTAAGTTCTTTTAGTAGGTTTGGAGTTTTTACACTTTCATTTACAAAGATTGGCGGTACTCTCTTTTTCTTCGAGATGACGGTAAAGCCGTTATTATCCTCAGTTTCACTCGCTTGATTTTCCTCAGCTTGCACTGATGCAGGCAAGGGATTGGTTTGAGTAACGACAGTGTCATTTTTGCTCTCATAGTCAGATGAGAGGGGAGAGGAATTCATTGTTTCGGAATCATTGTCCGATAAATCAGTGAGATCCTCGCGTTAGGACTGTTTTGATTTCTTGTTTGCCAAAACAGGCGAAGTAAGAGTTCATTTTTTATTTTTTCTATCCTGAGAAGGGGCAGGGAGGTGGGTTGTAGACTGTTGCCTGACATTTTCTAAAATCTGCTGCAAGTAGTATTTTAACTCGTCAGATAAGAGTTTGTTTGATTTGCGAGCACACCGTATAATAATGTGCTGAGTTTCGCTAATTAATTTTAAGTCAGGTTAGTCGGAATTTAGCGTAGAGTAATAGTAAATTAATTTCTCTAATAAATCATAGAATTCTTCGCAGGATCTAGCATCATTAAATGAATCAACTCTATGATAAGCCTCCTCGGGGTCTAACTCACAAAGGTCAATACACGAAAACTCACTTACCTCCTGTGATGAGTTGCCTGACATATCCATAGTAAAAAATCCAAAAGATAGGTAATCCAAATTGAGAAGAAAATTTTCACCTGCAAGCAAGTGGGAAACACACAGTCCTTTCTACAACGCTTAGATAAATTTAAAGTAACACAGTAAAAAAAAAAAGCACTTCAAACACCAGCTTGACTATATTCGATCTGCAAGTACAAAAAGTTGCAAAATTGTAGAAATGGTTAGTCGCTGCCTTCATAAGAGTTTATTTTATTATATATGTGGTGAGAGGGATTACCACCAAAAAAAAAAAAAAAAAACTCTTTCTTTACTGCCTCTAGCATCTATAGACCACCACACGGTACTATCAATACTGTTGACCTGGATGCCATCCTCGTCCAAAACCACAAAGTAATTCTTTTTGGAGAATTTAATGCGAAACATCCCTGCTGGAGCCCTGGCAAGGCAAATAGAAATGATACAATCATGTGCTAATGGGTGACTGCCTCCGCACTTGATGTTATTGATATAGATCATCCTACTCACTTCCTTTACAGAGGTCCTCAAAACTTTATCTTTGATTTCGAAATAGTCAAAAACCTCGCTCTTTCTGATATATTTTCTATCAACGAACTTAGCAGTGACCATAATCCCATAATAATTGATTCAATAATTCAGCAGTCAATAATTTAAAGCTAGGAAATTTAAAACGTCAGGATGAACAATTATGCTACGAATTTATAACTCAGTATCCGGCAAAGTCTGAGTTATGAATAGAAAAAAAAGCTACTATCGTTAATATCTTCAATTAATACACAAGACTATTTCATATTGAGATCTACTGAATATAATAAAACCGTAAATGAAGTCAGGTTAAAAATAGAGAGGAACATCGTGTGAACATAGAGACTATAATACTAATGAGGTTTTTATTAATTAAAATATTACTGATACAGTTAAAAGACATTATCTCCAATTGATACGAATCTTTTAAATAAATAGCAACATTGCAAGTACACGGCTTGGCCGAGTCACGGAAACAACAGTAGTGGTTAAACTCACTCTTTGTTAAAAAGTCTTCACACATTGTTAAAGGGCGGTGCTAAAAGCGATTTTTTATGCAACGTATAATGTGTACATTATTGCTATTAAATTTTTTGTTGATTATATGCGACGATTTGCTTTGATGGAAAACTACCAAAAATACACCCGACACCGAAGCCTCAAATCGTTTATTAACCGAAACAAGAATAGACTTATCATTTGAATTCAATGAAGGTATGAATAATTGTGTAGTAATTGGTTTAATTCTTGATGAAAAAGCAACCAATATTACTGATCATTCACTAGGATCAGTTTTAATTGAAATAGGTTTTGAAGATGTTGTAAAGCGAAATGAAATATTAGATTAAATTGCATTTAAAAACATTACTCGTGGCGTAGATATAATGGAAGATTTTGATGATGACATGAAAATTTTTCTCAAAGATAAGTTAATCAGCGTAACCACTATGAAGCAGCAGCGATGGTGAGCAAATTAATCTTTTGAAAAAAGACGAAAGCATACAGTCTGGATTTTATTCCACTCTATTGTATTGTGCTTCCAGAACATCTTATTACCAAAAAATTTAATTGTAAAATTTTATTCGAAACAATGCACAGTCAGTTCCAGAATTTCAATGATGAATTCGATTTAAACGAACAAATAACAGATTTATTGTTGTACTGCATAGTGACGTTGTTGTCGACGTGCGATAACAGTGTGATTAAAATTAAAGTTAAAGTTTCAAAACGCTTCAAAAAAAGAATGACTGATCAGAATGACGTCAAATTTAAACGGAATACCATTGAAGAAGGGGGAAACGTATGGCATAAAAATAGTTCCAAATTTTAGCAACAGATGGCACTGAAAGCGTCAGAATATATAAATAAAAATATCTGCCACGCGTACGACTCATTTCAGTTGTTATAAAAACGCCGGGTACGCATCTTTTCCTCGTTTTTTCATCGAATCACGATTGAGCTCTCGAACTAGACGGAAGTATTTTGAAACGCTCCAGTTCGGACCTCTCCTGCTTAGACAACGATTGCTAACCCAAACAGTAATTTTCAGAACTTTTTAGTGAGGTTTGGAAGCATTCCAAGCTTAACCCAACTTTAATGTTACTTTGGATTTCTCTTACCCTACCCGACCCGGACCGATAATGGATACGAATAATGAAATGGATTTGTACTCATCGCCAGCATCTTCACCAGTGAGCTTTCCCAACCCCATGACGCAAGAAGACTCGCCCTGCCTTACCAGACAAAAGGTACAGGAAGAATTCCTAAGCGTTCTATTGGAAAACACAGCAGCTACACTGAGTGCCTACAAAAGTAGACGATTTTTTGACGAAAATGACTACGCCTTCCAAGCCGAGCTATCTAGATATTGAGAAGCAGAAGCAAGGCAACAACAACTGGTAAGTGCTTTTTCTGCTATTCCTCCCTGTAAGTACAATGGCTGCCCCTACCACTCTGAACAATTACAAATTTCTCATAATGAAACCAGTATCTCTTCAATAAAAAACCCATCACCAGCTACTTCACCTCAAAAAAGAAATAAGAGAAAAGACGAAAATGGTTTCATAACCCCACCTTCCAGAAAAACAGCTAAAACTAACTATCAAAATCTCCCCGCCTAATCTGTAATATCTACACAAAATAGGTTCCAAAAACAAAACTTAGTAAATAACGAAGTTTCTGAATCGCCTACGCCGAACTCCCAACAACCAATCAAAACGCAGGCACCAACAACCATCCCACTCCCTCCACCCATCATGATGAAAATTTCCACAAACTGCTGAGAACAACTTAAAACCCTTACACTAGAATATCCCAATCTCACAACATGCCAATCAGGAGACTACATTAAACTATACCTAAATACCGACGAAGAATACAGAGCAATAATCAAATCACTTGAAAAACTACAATACGAATTTTATATCATTAGACAGGTAATTGAGAGGCCAATTAAAATTTGTGTAAAAGGCCTACCTAGGGATACCTCCACTCAGGACATTTAAGAACTCACAGAACTGGGATTTAATGTACAAAAAGTCGCACAACTCCACAATCTAAGAACCAAGAGACCACTACCAATATTCTTAGTAACCATTCAAAAAACCGAAAAAGCAGCCAAAGAAATATACGAAGTAGACAGACTGTGCTACATGTCTGTCAAAATAGAAGGTTACAGAGGCAGAGGGGTATTCCAATGCTTCAACTGTATCAAATTTCACCATTCTTCCATAAGCTGCAGAATGGCAACCAGATATTTAAAATGCGGCAACGAACACCACACCAGAGACATGGACACATGGCCTCTTGGGCAAAATGTCCTAGTTACCCAAAACCCCCAAAAGGCACCACAAACTTTAGAAATAATAATAATATTATTTACAATAGCAACAAAGTTAAAAACAATTATTCATTTGCCCAAGCTGTTACTAACGCTCCACGCCCACAGATGGCGCCAGAAAACGGATCAAAAACTTCAACACAAAATGAGGCCAGAACTAAACGAAACTACCGCCCTACCCCAAATTACGCACACAACAAACAAGAAGGAGAATTCTCCCACTCAATCGACTTACTACTTGGCCTAGCAGACATATTAAATAAATTCCCTGGCTTGGCAGCTCAGCTCCCCAGAATAGCAGCAAATAAAAATAATAAAAATAAAAAATATGCCATTATAGAGGCGCTTCTGGACTCCGAATCTTATGTATAATCCCAACACAGATATTAATACCCCATATACCTCTGGCCTCGGTGTGTGTTCATGGAACGCAAACGGTGTATTAGCTCGTATTGTGGAGCTACGAGTCTTTGTAGAGAAGTACCGCCCTGATATTATCCTCATTCAAGAGACAAGACTCGGACCTAATCACAATGCTTATCTAGCCAACTATAAAATTTATAGAAACGACCGAAACACTGACAACAACCCATCAGGAGGCACCATGATTTTTATCAAAAACAACATAGCACACCACATATAAGCTACCACACCACTCCAACACATTGAAGCAACAACCATCACCCTCACTCCTTTTAATAACCACTCAGTCACTATTTCATCTATTTACATCTCCCCATCATCTGACAAAAGATTATTCACACTAGACCTTGAAAATATCCTACAAACTAACATTAAATTGTGTGATTTTTGGCGATTTTAACGCCACACGCAATTATTGGAATTACAGAAAAAATTCCACAAGAGGAATTCAACTAAAAAACTTCGCAGACAAATTAGACTTACAAATAGCCTTCCCCCACCCCCACACGATTTGGACATAATTCAACTAACACACTGGACATAGCCCTAATTAGAGAATTCTTTTACCCATTTAAAATTACTGCAATTCCGGAGCTTTCTTCTGACCGTAACCCAGTTATGCTTACCTTCAATTTTCACTTCACAAAAACAAAAACCCACAAACATTATAAAACACACTGGTCAGATTTCTCCAAATACATAAGTAATAATACTAAATACCTTGATTACATTAATACAAACTCTCCATCTCAACTAGAAAATAAAATTACATACCTAACAGACTCAATCTTAAATGCTTACAAACAAGCATCATCACCCATCAAAAACAACAACTCAACATACACTACATATC
>BMAW01129194.1:137478-162096 GCA_019974015.1 Nephila pilipes | reverse complement strand
CATATCCCAATAATATTAAAATACACTCAACATATCCCAATAATATTAAAAACCTTATCACACAAAAGAACAAATATAGAAAATTATACCAAAGAACTCTCGACCCATGCATCAAAAACCAACTAAATAGAATCTCAGCTAATATTAAAAAAGAAGTTCAAAAATTTAAACAAGAAAACTGGAACAGTAGACTGCAAGCTCTCAATACACAGGACAACTCACTATGGAGTACAACCAGCATTTTCAAAAAGAAAAAACCCAACATTCCCCTACTCAACTCTAACAAAGGCACAGCAGTAACAGACCTACAAAAAGCGAACCTTCTTGCAGATGCCCTGGCCACAAACTTCCTGGAAAATTCTAGACCAACTAATTTTGAAACAAACATAGATAACCAAGTAAACACCACAGTTAATGAATTCTTTCTTTCCAACACTAACAATTTCTTCGAACCAGCCAACCCAGAAGTAATCATTGACTACATCAAAAAAGTAAATCCAAGAAAGGCATCTGGAAAAGATGAAATTATTAAAAAAAATGTTAAGAAACCTACCTCTAAAAATTATCTTCATTCTCACATACCTAATTAACAAAAAATTCTTATTCTCAAAAACTTTCCTAACTCCTGGAAAACTTCCATAATTTCCCCCATTCTTAAATCTTGAAAAAACTCTCACTCACCAGACAGTTATATACCCATTTCACTACTCTCCACCCTCAGCAAACTAACAGAATCAATCATACTTAACAGATTAAAGGATTACATAAACACTAATAACTTTATAAATCCTAATCAATACGGTTTTGTCAAACAACTTTCAACAATACACCCCCTACTCAAACTTACAGAAACAATAGCCTCAGGCCTTGAGAAACGTCAATCCACAAGTGTCGTATTCCTAGATATACAAAAAGCTTTTGACAATGTTTGGATTGACGGCCTAATCTACAAGTTAATTACAAACAACGTTCCACACCCCCCCTAATCAAACTCATTTACTCATATACAAAAGTGAGAACTTTCTAGGTCAAAGTTGGAACCTCCCTATCTAATACTTTTGAAATCAAAAATGGTGTAGTTCAGGGCTCTTTACTCGGTCCAATCCTTTTCAATATTTTTATCAACGATATCCCAAATTACTCTCCAACAAGTATCAATCTATATGCTGATGACACTGTTGTGCTTGCAAAGTACAAAAATCCAAAAACTGTTACTAAAACACTTAACCTCCACTTCAAGCACCTTGAAAAATACTTCAACACATGGAAGATCAAAATAAATGTTGAAAAATCTGCAGCTGTTATTTTCACAAGAAAGAAAACCCTCCCACCACCTCCCACAATCTACGACACTCAAATTCCCTGGTCTGAGTCTACAAAATACCTGGTATCATTTTTGATAAAAAAAAAAACTCAATTTTCCGACAACACCTGCTACACTTACGCGAAAAATTCCTTTACTTAACTAGAAAACTTTCCCCCCTAATTGGACGGAATTCTGAAATGACTCTAGAAAATAAAAGACTTCTCTACACCTCCGTAATGCGTCCAATTATAACCTATGCATGCTCAGTTTGGGGTTTCTCTAGCAAAAGTAACATTAAAATTCTAAAAACTATCAAAAATAGAACCCTTAGGATGATAGCTAAAGCAAGATGGTGCATGAAAAATTCAGATAATCGCAAAGTTCTAAAAATAAATACCTTCCGTAAACACATTCAAACCATCTCAAAAAACTTTTTTACAACCAATCAAAATAACAATAATCCAAATATGAAAAACCTAGAAATTTAACATCCCAATAATAAAACAAAGAGGCCAAGAATCATTCTTCTTGACTCCTACGAACCCTCATAATTATTTGTATTAACATATTAGCTTTAATTATAATTGTACTCTTCATCATACCTAGATTATCTTAAATTTTTCAAAACCCCATTACCGAGCATGCCCTTCCCACCTCTCTTATCTAACTTAAGCCATACTCCAGGACAGCCAATAGCAGATAGCACTCTCACCACCCTCCAACTTCTACTATATTATCAATACTAACTCCAGCAGAAGCAAGCTTTCCATTGGTTCCCCACCCACTCCTCCTACACTCCTTCACAACCAATCAAGTAAAAGCAACCAGTCCAGCAAATCTCCAACTCCTGTCGTCACACAGATACCAGCAAGACACGGGTTGAAAGGCGGCTGCGCCGCCTAGGTACCCGTAGAGCTTTCAACTGCTTCAACAGCTTTTCCTCGTTTTATGTCTGAGAAGTTCGCCATGACTGTCTCACTGAAGGACCACGCTCTGCTTGTAAGGCTTTTTTACAAGAACAATGACTGTGTACCAGTAGCTCTGCAGAAGTTTCGGACTCTCAAGGGTATTAAAAAAGTTGTTGGACCGATGACTGCCAATGATATGGAGAAAATGATTGAGAAATTTGAAAAGACAGGTCCTTAAGTGAGGAAAAAATTGATTCGACTGGCAGAAATGGCAACAGCAATGCAGGAGGAATCGAACGATAGTGTGCAACCAAGTAGTGCAAGGGGAATTTCCCGAACATTGGACAGGCTTGTGAGCTCGGTACATAAAATTCTATGAAACATCCTTCATTGTTATTCTTACAAAATTAGTCATGTGCAGGAGTTGTTTCCTTATGGCCTGTGAGAAAGAGATACTTTGACTTTAGAATTTCTTGTTCGCATGGAGTGGACAATGAATGACAGTGGAAAATTATGTGGACAGACGACGCCTCTTTCTATCTGACAGGATATGTCAATGCACAGAATTGCCGAATATGGGCAACAGACAATCCACTCGCAACTCAACCAGTACTATTTCATCCTGCAAAGGTCACTGTGTCGTGCGGGTTTACGGCATCAGTTATCATGGGGCCATATTTTTTCGAGGAGACGGGTGCTTTCGGTCCAATTACCGCTATAGTCACTGGTCAGCGCTATGAGTGTCTTTTGCGCAATTACGTCATTCTAGATTTTCAACAACGTGGATGTGTGGATGAGATCATTTTTATGCAAGATGGCGCTCCTCCGTACATTGCAAATCCAGAGAAGCAGCTGCTGAGATCGCATTTCGGAAATGCTAGAATTATCAGCCGTTATTTCCCTATAGCCAGGCCACCCCGATCACCTGATCTTAATCCGTGTGACTTCTGGCTGTGGGATTATTTGAAAGATGCTGTGTTCAGTGCTCCGATTGCACACTTAGCTGAATTGAAGGCACATATTGCACAACACAATCAGAACGTGACCCCGGAAACACTTCGATTAGTTGTGGAACATGCTGTTTCTCGATTTCATCTTGTTGTATAGAACGGTGGACAGCATATTGAACATGTTTTGCGCCAGTCTCACGAAATTTAAAAACCGATTTGATGGATGCTTTTTATGCTGTTTTTGGAATGAGAACAATTAAAAACCGATTTTTCCCATCCGATATGATATGACTTTGCCGTGGTGGATGGGCTTACGTGACCAATAATATCACTCCTGTGCAGTCATGCACACTGAACAGTGCAATTGGTTTAACGTGCAATTTACACCTTAGTGGTTGTTTTACGATTCATTTGTTAATTGCAATTGAACCCTTTAAAATGATGATGCTTACAGCGTCATCTGTTGCTAAAATTTGGAATTGTGTTTTTCTTATGCCATACGTTTTCCTCCTTCTTCAATAATAATAATGTAATTTAGAATTATTGATAATATTCTTTGAAAAGGGGGCGCACAATAATTTAACAAATAATCACCTATCAGGTTTAAAAATACTCGAGAATATATTGCATATGAGATAATTTCCCTGTTCAGTAATACTTCTCAGAATTAAAACTGTTATTTTCACTTGTAAGAAATTATTTCACTATGAGTAAAAAGGCCAATGTTAGGGAAAAAAAGAAACAAATGTAAAATTAATTGTTTTTCTTGTTTCGTTTTTGCAACATTCTTTTCAAGACAAAGTCTCTATAATATTTATGAAAATTATACTAAATTGTCTCTTTATTTGTCCTCATAAATTAAATTGTTATTTTGGGCCATATTGTCTTTCTCATTGAACAATGCTGTTTATGAAACACCTTTATGAAAATTATTTTTAAGATTATGTTTAATTAATGGAATACGTACGATTTTCATTTTTAAGAAAAATTAAATAGTACTCACTGATCCACATTCTTACGACATTTCAATAATTTCCTAAAATTAATGTACCTAAAATATTTAAACACATACTTTATTTTCATTTCAATAAATGATTATAATATTTTATTATTCGAGTTGTAATACATTTTAAACAATGCAGTAAAATTATATTTTCTAGAGATAATTTTAACTTTATTAGTGCTAAAGTATGTCTTACTTTGTATCTAAATAAACAAATAATAAATATTAATTCACGTCTATTAGGCAAAAGATCTACTAAATTGTCTAAATATTTTTTTACAAATTCACCATGCAATAATGGTTCCCCTACTTTAGCGGTTAGAAATGAAATGGAATAACATACCTTCAGAATATAAGATGATTGTTATACTCCTGAATTAAACGTTCCTATTTGAATTTTTAAAAAGAATAACTTCTAAAATTTCGATTTTTTTTCTTCTGACGTATGTAGAATACCACATAATTATGCTTTATTTCGTAATGTTTCTCCACATTGTAAACTCTAAATAGATCGACAGCGTCTTAGTTTAAATACATTAATTATATATTAATAACAAAACCGTTCTTTTATAAGAAATAATCACTACTTTATTAGTTTTCATCAAACATTTTTTCTTTCTTTTTTTTTTATACTCATACTAAAAATTAGAATTTAAAAAAAAAAATATTAATGAAGTTTATATTATTTTTGACAAATTTAAAACCCTTTTGCATTTACATGAGCTAAAATTCTTAAAATATTTTACATTTTTAAATATAGACTACAGTAGATTGAAGAAGATGGCCAGCAGTCAGACTGTGAGGATCCATGTTCTTTGTGGCCACGATCCTCGCCTTTCACGCCAACTCCTCGTTTCGCAATGTTTCTATGTGTACAGCCAAGCCATTACGTGATTTTTTAGTAGGTGTATTGCATAAGTATACAAATAAATTGTGCATCGCCAAGTAATAACTTTTTTTTTTTTTACAAATCGAATTCACCTAGTAAATGTTTTCTAAATATTAAAGAAATTCAGAGAGATAGATAAAATCAACGTTTTGAGATAATCCCATTATAATGTAATATTATTCGCAGACAATTCAAGATAATTTTATTTTTTTGGTTTCATTCTGTACAATGAAGAATAAGTTTTCTCAGATGAATCAATTGTCCTGTTTCGTTCATGTGCTGCAGTTGTTGAACCCTGTCAATATGACATAATTCGTTTTAGGTCTACAATTTCGTTTTAGGCTTCTCAATCTCTTTGCCACATAATGAAGAAAAAAAATGGAAGGAACTGAAAAAAAATTATTTTTAGTTAGATTTTAAACAAGAGCAAATAAGCGAAGCAAATTCTAATGCCTCGACACTAGAATTTTGAAAGATAGTACTCCTTTTTTACCCCGCGGCTTTAGTAACAGAATTATACATTTAATGCGTATAAAGTATTAAAAGATTTACGAAAAAATTAGTCTAATTTTAAATTAATAAATTCGGTGTATGAAAAACATTAGTAAGTTAAAATAAACATGTTAATTAAATAATTTGTTAATCAAATATTAAATAATTTAGTTCCATCTATGCCTCACACATACATCGTATAAAAAAATATTATGCAGTTATGAAAATTCCAGAATCATTGATGGTTATGTTATATGTTTATGTTTCAAGTTAAATTACTTTTTTCATTTCATTTTATATTACAAAAAAAGATTTTGCTAGTTTTTCATTTGCAAGATTTTTAATTAGACACGTAAATTTGCATATTAGTATATTAATATTTTAAATACATTTATAGTTCGAAGATTAATATTTAAATTTTATATTTCTTTCCGATTATCTATTGAATGTGAATTGAATTAAACAGGGTCATTTCACTGAGACAACATTCTGTAATAAAGCTGTTAATATATATTCCTATATGTACTCGGATTGGACAGGTTGAGTAAATTTATGTGTATTAGCATATAATTTACAACAGTAATTTAATATATTTACTTTTGCTAAACAAATAATTTTTGGAAAATAAAAACATTTGGATATGTAGCACTTACAAATTACCATGAAAACTATAGTTATTTAAAACGGAATAGTTGCACAGAAAAATCATAACTGTTATAATAAATTTCGAGGAGATATGCGTTCCTGTAAACGTCTTTGAGACCTCCAATTCTTCCAGTTGGTAATATTCGTTCTGAAATCAGTTTAGCCATGTCTCTAAAACACTCCGTGTTATAACTGATGTTCATTCCATAGGGTGGTGAAACTCATAATTTCAATTGTTGGTTCCTGGCCCCTACTGCGATGTAATATCCAAAATGAAGAGAATTTAATGCATGAATGTTTCGGGTCTCCAAAATTACGATTTCAGGATTAGAAAGATTTGACATTAACTTAAACTTTATGTGTCTAGAAATATCAAACGTGTCCTTAGGATCTTCTGAATTTTTTCTGCTGCGTTTTAACGTACATCTTTGTCAAAATGTATCAGAATTCACATGCGGATTTGTTTGATTATGGACATCCATCGTATTTTGACCGCAATTCCCATGAGAAGAAAGGATTTTCTCACAATCATGAAAAAAAAAAAAAACTACAATCGAACTACATCGAAAAAGTTACAATCGTACAAAAATTGCCAGAAATTCTTCGTATATTTGCTGACCGTATTGTTTTTTTTTTTATGTAACCTTTCGTAACAGTTAGAAGTTTTACTTTTTTAAATGATTTGTGAAATTTGTGAAATAATGATAACCGACAAATTATTTTCCACCCTCGATCGAGAAACGCAACAACATATCGCGATACTCCAAAACGAAACGAATCTTGGCTTAAGTCTACTGAATTGGCTAGGAAATGCGATATTTACTTCGTAGCAAAGCGAAAGTCGTATTCCAAAAGCACACAATACAGTCAACCGCCGTCTGACAGCAAACAAAAATACAACCCGTCTCAGGGCTTTAATCTTTACTACTCGTGTGATAAAAATTTCACAAATTATTCACGAACGCTTCAGCAAATAACCGGCGCGGTGATTCTCACAGAAACGAAACTCATTTCAATTCTAGACCTAATTCAAATCTGGTCCTGTTTGTAAAGTCGAAGGTAAAATGTTTAACGAATCCTTACATGAATTGCAATACGAAAATATTTTTGTTAATGTTGAAATCGTGAAAAATTTAATCGATTCGGGAGCGAATATTGTGTGTGTGAAATCTTCCCTTTTTCCACCCGAAACAAAATCTTTGGGAACTGTTCAATTAACTTGTGCTTTCGGAAATGAAATTCAAGCTCAACTTACTAAAATTAAATTAGCTCTTCAAGTTTTCGTGAAAATCCGATAATAGTAACTGCAGCTATTTGTAATAAATTGTATTGTGATTTAATAGTTCCGCCTAATATTTTTGAAGATTTAAATAAAGCAGAAAAAGAAAATGCTGGGATTTCTGAAAAAAATCCTATTTCCTCTTATTCTAAAAAGTACTTTCTTTCGCATAAAAATAAAAACGATAGACAAAATAATTTCGCTTCAGAATCAGTCAGCAAAAATTAGTCGAGCTTTAAAAACTGTATATATAATGATGTAGAAATGCATTCTTTTTCACCCACAACCATCCCAAATCATTCCGGCGACGGTTCAAGGCCAAATGACTCAACTCAATTTCAAAACATTGACAACGCGAGCAACAAAAACACCCCCCAATGAATAAAAATAAATCTTTAAACTCTCCAAAACAGAAATTATTATTCGATGAAAAAGAAAATAAGAAATGTGAACTGACGTCACTGCCCATATCCGATCAAACACGTTATATAACTGATTTTCAGCGCGAGGCTAACATAAACAAATCTTATTCTGAATTGAAAATTAGCGATTGCAATTCTTTACTGGTTGATAATAAAAACGAAACTATCTCTTTGCTTTTACAAAATGAGGAGTGTTATTTATCGATTTTAATTGTATTTTATCCTGAAGTAGATTTATCGTATATTTTAAATGTTGATACGCGTCGCGAAGTTGAAAATCTTCTCCAATCTTACAAACCAAATAAAATTAAAGATACAAACTTACAAATGCAAATTATCCTTTCTGATGACACACCTATCGCGTTACATCCTAGAAGATTATTTCAAGCGGAAAAAATTATCGTCGAAAATCAAATTGACCAATGGCTGACTGATGGAATAATTTCTCTTAAGTTCAATTAATTTTGCTGCATCTTTAATTCTTGTCAAGAAAAAAAGATCAGTCAACAAGAATGCGTTGATATTCCTGCTCTTAATTCTAAAACAATCAAACAAAGATTTCCACTACCCCTCGTTGAAGACATTTTTGACCAACTGCATGGGGCGATACTGTTTTTAAATCTGGACTTAAAAAACAGTTTTTTTCACATCAAAATCGATCCTGATCCAGCTTCATAACACATAATGGACAGTACCAGTTTAATAGAGTTCCTTTTGGTTTGTGTAACTCTCCCTCAGTATTTCAAAAATACATTCAAATTGTGTTTAAAGATCTCTTAAAGGACAACAGTGTTATTGTATACATGGACGATATTTTAATTCCGGCAAATTCTGAATGTGAAGGGATTGCATAGCTCAAAAAAGTATTTGATGTTGCTGCTACTTATTGTTTAGAGTTTAACTTTAAAAAGTGTAATTTTCTTCGGCGGAAATTAACTTTTCTTAACCATATTATTGAAGAAGGTACTATTCGTCCTTCAGCAGCTATAACAAATGCAGTCATAAATTTTCAGGCACTTAAAAACACTCAGCTCGTCCAATCATTTTTAGGACTAACAGACTATTTTAGAAAAATTATTAAGGACTATGCATCAATCGCTCGGCCTTTAAGTGATCTTTTACGAGACAAAGTTCCATTAACCTTTGGTCCAACACAAAAACCAGCTTTTATCTCTTTGAAACAAATTTTGTCTCAGGAACCTGTATTGCATCTTTATCAGCAAAACGCTCCATTACAAATACACTGCGATGCCAGTGCGAAAGGGTTTGGAGCTGTTCTTCTACAAATGGACTCAAATCAGAACTTTCATCCAATACACTATATGAGTCGTAAAACTTCTCCTTAAGAAGAGAAGTACTCCAGCTACTAGCTAGAGGTCTTAGCGATAGTTACAGCATTAAAAAAATTTCGATACTATCTCGTCGGCACAAAATTTCAAATAATCACAGATTGCCAAGCATTTCAAAAAACTATGTCAAAGAAAGATTTACCACCTAGAATAGAACGATGGGCTCTCTTCTTAGAAGATTTCGATTACGAAATGCTTCACAGGTCCGGTAAACAAATGCAACATGTTGACGCGCTCAGTCATTATCCAGTCATGGTCATACAATACAACGAAACAACACAAAAAAAAAAAAAAAAAAAAAAAAAAACAGCACAAATTAATGATGAGTTTACATCTAGTATCAGGCAACTGTTACAATCATCTTCAGCCTCTGATTATACATTAAAAAACGATGTGCTGTACAAAATTGGCAACTATAAAAGAACTTTTAGTAGTTCCACTTGAAATGCAAAAACAAATGGTACAACTTGAACATTCTAAAAGACATTTCGGCATCAACAAAACTGAAAATTTAGTCAAACAACAATTCTTTTTCCCAAATCTGCATAAGATTGTAGAAAACGTTATTGCAAATTGTATTCATTGTATTCTTTCATCGAAAAAATTTGACAAACGAGAAGGATTCTTACAACCCATACCAAAAGGTGATATACCACTTGATACTTACCATATTGACTTTTTGGGTCCACTCCTAAATATCAACAAAAATTACAAATATATCTTTAGTGGCATCGACGCTTTCACCAAATTTCTGTGGATATATCCTGTAAAATCTCCTTCAGCTAACGATGTTTCAGACAAATTAAAATTACTACAAGTAACCATTGCAAGTCGCAGGCGAATAATTTCTTACAAAGGATCAGCATTCACTTCTACAGAATTTCAGAAATTTTGTCAGGATGAAGATATCGAGTAAATTTCAATCACAACAGGTGTACCGTGTGCGATCGGTCAGGAAGAAAAAATTCATGCAACGTTAATACCAGTCCTAACAAAGCTTTCACACGTATCAACAGTTCAACGATAATTAACAGCACTATATCCATAGCCCCCAAATATACACCATTTGAACTTTTAACAGGCGTGAAAATGAAAAATAAAGATGACATCAAAATCAAAACAATTCTCGAGGAAGAAAATTTCTAATTATCTTTACAGAATAAACAACGAATGAGAGAAGATGCTAAATCCAATATAGTGAAATTACAAGAACAAAGTAGACTACACTACAATAAACATAGCAAAGAAGCAAGAAAATACAAAGAAGGTGACAAAATTACAATCAAGAAAACCCAGTTTGGAATAGGTGTGAAATTGCGACCAAAATATTTTGGCCCATATGAAATCGTGAAAGTTCGTCCAAACGATAGGTACGATGTAAAGAAAATAGGAAGACAAAAAGGCCCGAATTTGACATCCACTTCTGCTTTTCTGATGAAACCATGGGATAATCCCTAAGACTTTTCTTTCTAGAACTAATGACTTCATTTTTTTTTCTTTATACTCAACAAAATTTGAACTTTTAAAATTTGTTTAATTTTTTTTCTTTTCTTTTCAATTGTTAATATTTGTATAATTTTCACCTGCATATTTTCCAGCCTGGTCGGGGACCGACCACATCAGGATGGACAAGTGTTGCATACGCTCAAGCGACACCAGCGCCACTTTCAGTGCCCCCGGATGTAAGCGAGAGAAGGAGCGCACTTGCACTTTTGTCCCCAGCAGCTCGCGCCTAGTCAGGTTTAACAACCTGTATTTGGTCATTAAATCTCCTCAATCATAAACGTCTCTTTGGTTAGTTATATGCCCAGGACACCACTCACCCCGTTACACTTTCTCTCTCTCTCACACACACAACCACACACACACACACACACACACACACACACACACACACACACACACACACACACACACACACACACACACACACACACACACACACACACACAATGTTTAACATTTAATCGGCATTTTGAAGGCAATTTACAATTTAAATCTTATTTCAAAAATTCAAAGTATACCTAAAAATAATAACATAGAAAATTAGTTTTCTCATCAGAATTTATTTACAAAACTAATTCCCCTATTATGAGAAAACATTTTTTGTCAGAGAATCATTTACATCCTAAGAAATAACTTTTACAACAAATATACTGTAAGAATATTCTTATTTATACAAAAAAGTGAAATTAAAAAACAAAATAATGTTTGTGAAATGACTACCACTATTTTAAAAAATAACAGTTAGGTATATAATTATTTCTTTGATTACACTAATGACAGAATTTTATGCTTGTAAAAAGACACAATACATAAAACGGCTCTCTACGTGAGCAGTCGTTGTATATTCAAGTAAAACTTTACCTTGTGTGTTGTAGATGAACACCTTAATATATTCTTAAGATTTAATTATTTTGGTAAATTAGTTTTATAAGAAGCATTAAGATTTTACAAAAAATAATTATTACCCATTGCTCTAGATTCTTTCAAGACTTTTAGAAGTAGCTAAAAATAATTTACTTGAAATCAGTAAACAGATTTTTCCCGCCTAAATTGATGATTATATGAATCATTTTTAATAAATCAAATTTATATATTAGACATTAAATCAAGAGCATGTAGATTATATATATATTTTAGAGATGATTTCAAATCTATTAACAAAGAAATAGGTTCACTTTGTGCCTAAATAAAACTAATATTAAAGAAATAATTTACTACTTTTAGAGAAAAGGGGTCTTCTGCAACTGCTTGTAGTTTTTCTTTTGCACGCTCACCAGCCCTAATTGGTTTCATTTAAAAAATAAATTAAAAATAAAATAGATTAAATACATCGTACTTCGACATCCACCTCGCTGTGTAGTACAACAATAAATCCTTTATTTGTTCGTTTAAATTATCATGAATGAAATTCTGGAACTGACGTTGGATTGTTTCGTTCGTTCGAGTAAAACCTTACAATTTTAAAGGGCTTTATAAAAATAAGCTAAACATTAAAGTTTTTGGCAATAAAATGTTCTCGAAAAACAATACAAAATATTGGAATAAATTCCGGAATGCTTTCATCTTTTTTCAAAAGTTTAATTTGCCCATAATCGCTGCTGCGCTTCATGAGTGGTATACTTATTAACTTACGTTTGAAAAAATTTTCGCGTCGTCTTCAAAGGCTTCTTTTATATCACCACGAGTAGTGTTTTTAATACAATTAAATATAATATTTCTTCTCCTGTTACTGCATCTTCAAAAACTGTTTGAATGAAATCTGCTCTTTGTGGATGATGAGTAATATTGATTGATTCATCAATCTTTAAACTAATTACTTCTCAATTATTTATAACTTCAATCAATATAGATCATAAAATTATACTTGCTTTACATAATAATCGATTTGACGGTTCAGTGTCGAGTGTTTGGTAATCCTCCATCAATGACACATCGTCGTAACTAATGAACAAACAAATTTAATAGCAAAAACGTATTATGTGGAAATTCTTAAGTTCTTTGCTCAAATTCTCTATCAGAAACGTCCTCTCACATAGAGTGGCGCCCTCTAACAAAGAGTAAGTTTAATCACTAATGTAATTTTTGAGATTCGGCGTTCAACTGTTAACGTGTACCTGCAGTGTTGCTTATTAATTTTAAGAAAATGTTATTTTGGGAAACAATGCATAACTGTGTCAATAATATTTTGTTGAATAAAACCCCCATTAGTATGTAATAGATTTATATACGTGATGTTAAGCGCTATTTTAAAATTAATTTAATTACGGTTTTATTATTTTCAGTCAATCTGAACATGAAATTGTCTTGATTATTAATTGAAGATTTTAATTATTGTTGCTTTTCTTAAATTTGTAACTTAGATTTTGCCGGATTTTGAGATGTAAATTCGTAGTATAATTTTTCCTGATGACGTTTTAAGTTTCTTACCTTAAAACGATTGACTGCTGAATTACAAATTGGGCAGACAAATTTACCATTTTCCTCTGTGAAAGCGTAGTCTTCTTCTCATTCTTCTTTAATTTTTCTTTTTCCATCGGTTTACTTAGATAGTAGTGTCAATCTCAAAAGCACATTTTAATTTTTCAATGTACATCTTTTCATAAATATGTTGATTCACAACATATATTTTAGGAATAAGTGTTTTTTTTAGAATATATATCTTTTAAGAAGAGATATAAAGATTTTAACAAAACCACACTTTATTTTTTCAATGTACATCTTTTTATAAATAAGTTGTTTCACAACATACATTTTAGTAATATATGTTTTTTAGAATATATATATTTGAAGAAACGAAATGAAGTTTTGTACAGAATAAGGTATTTGGCTTATTAAACAAATCTGATGGACAGAAATATTGACGAAAAAATGCTTTTTTTCTCAACTTTTCAATTTGTTTGAAATTATGAAGAAAAATTACCAAAACTGACAATTAAATTTTTTAAATTTTTTTTAATTAAACAAGCCTTAAATAACTGAATATACTCAGAATTATTTATTTAAAAAATGCCTAAAAAAACCCGATTAATTAATAACCAATAATACCTCTTTTATCAAAATTCAGAATTATCGAATAATTGAAAGAAGTTACATATTTTATAGTAATAGATACAATGACAATTCTTGTCTGCAAATATACAATTGTAACTCTTACTAACAGATGTAATTTTTTTTATTTATTAAGAAAATGTTTACATCGATAGGAATGCTCCTAAGTTTGGAATGGTGATGAGGGGCAGTGAAGTCTCGTATCCAATCAACTCCTTACATGTTGTCTATGACTTTCCGATCAAGAGGTCTGCTAAATCAATGTTGGACTCTTTCGGAAGATCTATAAGACTTGTCTGAAATTTCAATTTTCTGTTATAGAGTGAAGGTAACTTTATTGAAAAATATCTTTTTTATAAAATATCCCCATTTTCTTATATACAATTTAAAGAGAGGGCCTCCAAAAATGTACCCTTTAATTATTAAGCTTGGAATTATTTATAAACTAAATAAGTTCTTATGTAATTCCATTGGAATTTTTAACTAGTCCGCGAATATAAAACAACTTAGATTAATGCTGTTGATGGTTGCAGATTGTACATATCATCTTTCTGGTCATCATCTAAGACGATATACCACGTATAGTTCAGGGTTCAACAAGTGCATCAAAACATCCGGTCAATTGACGAGTATAAAAGCATTTCTTGTACTTTATTGTACATTAAGTAACAAATAAAATTCCATCATAAGTTATCCTCGAATTATATTTCATTACTGGAAATTTTTTTGAGGACGTTTGTTTATCTCTCTTGGCAATTGTACATTAATTTTTAGAAAATAATTTCAATGAAATTTAAGAAAATGAATTCGAATTCCATCCAATTTGTTACAGTTTACAGAAATATTGTATTAATTGATTCGGATAATTCTAAACATGTGAATAGAAATGTACAGAAATTGCATAGCACTAAATATTAAGGATAGATAGAGTTTAATAATTTATTTGAAAGCTTTATTCATAATAATGTGAAACTAAATAAGGTTAATAAATTCAATTATTTCAAATCTTATTAGTGTTGTAATGCAGTTACATGTTGGTTAAATTCACTCTCATTTAGACGAATTCTTTCATTACTAGAGGGCGCTGCTATAACAGACTGAGGGATTCTTCAGGACAACGAGACTGTGGACATGTTCGCGTTTTTCTGTTAAATTTGTTGGTTGATTAAATTAGTTAGTATACTGTTTACGACGATTTGTCTTTGATGGAGGATTAGCAAACGTGATACTGAACTACAAATCCGATAATTGTTCAAAACGTACATGTGACAAAAAAAAAAATGGAAATACAAATTATGAACTATCGTAAGTGCAACAGTTAAGTGAACGTTTTATGGAAATTGAATTACTATTAAAAAATATTTTTGTGGATCTTTAAAAATTGAAAAAAGAAGCGTACAACTGTACATTTAATTTTCACAAAATTAATAAATAAAATTGAAGGAAATGATCAACAAAGAAAGCTGAAATGTTCATTACGTTGAAGTATTTCAGAACTTT
Source organism: Nephila pilipes (assembly GCA_019974015.1). Lineage (NCBI taxonomy): Eukaryota > Metazoa > Arthropoda > Arachnida > Araneae > Nephilidae > Nephila > Nephila pilipes. Next base: position 146,799 of record BMAW01129194.1, on the reverse strand, counting down.
TCACTGAAAAGGGAAATAATTTGTATTCTTTAAATAGTGAAACTCAAGACCTATTTACTATGGTTATGATTTCTGAAGATGTCGAACCTCAAGAACGAATTAAAATACAATTATCTGGAAAAAGAAACTTTCTTCCTAAATTGTGGAGATTGGCATCGATATGTTGCAAACAACTAAGATCATTTTAAGAGGAAAAATAGTTTATAAAATATTGAGAAATTAAAGAAAAAAAGACGCACACGCTTACTAAAAGTGCTCTAACTCTTGCTTCTGTGTGCTTACTAAACGTGCTCTAACTTCTGACATGCTTTGTAGATGGCGCTGCTGGAACGAAGAAAGACAATTTCCACATCATTACGAAAATTAATTCGAATTCTATTCAAATTGATACAGTCTGCAGAAATATTCAATTAACTGATTCATTTAATTCTAAATATGCAAATATAAATTTATCAAAATTGCATATCTCTAAATATTTAACAAATTATTCAGGATGTCTTAGATTTTTATAATGTATTTGAAAGCTCTATTCGAAATGATGCAAAAGTAGGTATGCTTGATAAATTTGAATCATTTTTATGTGGTAAAGTTCCCTCATGTACTAACGTATTTTCCATTTCGGATAAGAATTACGATAGAGTTCTTGATTTTTGAGCACTGTTCGAAAATAAAAATACGTTGGATTAAGGATCATTATAATAATTTGATAAAAGGACTGCAACACGAACCCCATGGACTAGATAAGGGCCGCTATCTAAAGGTTTTGTGTGGAGTGGATGGTCTTGTGAAAGTATTTAATGTAAAGACATTTTTGGATATATATATATATAAAATCAAATCATCTGCAAACTCTTGCCGTTTCTTACTTCATACAACTCTGTATTTATAGCGCGTAACTATAAACTTTGAACTTTTTTCTAATTTCTTGAACTTTGATTCGATTTATAATATGTTTTTGCCAATTTTGTAATTCAGTATTATAGATAACATGTGATTAATAAAATTTAATTTGTACAATTTAGAGAGTATTAACTGTTAAAATTTAATTATCTGAAATTTAAACTTCCTCGAAGTTTAATTCAGGTGAAAAGTTTAACCCTCTCACAGTTAGAAGACACCACTCATTGTTAGAGGGCGCTGCTAATACGGATTTTGTCAGAGATCTTAAAGAAGCAAAAGTTTCGACTCGTACACATTTTCAATTAAATTTGGTTTCGTTTATAAAATTCATTAATTGATTAATCACGACGATTCGCGTTTGATGGAGTATTAGCAAACACGACACTGAACCACCAATTCGATTATTGACCAAATAGAGATACAACATGGAAACAAGATTTATATTCGTGGTCCGTATAACAAAGCCCTTTTATGACATAAATGAAGACAATACGAAAAAGACAAAAATTTAATCAATAAAATGTAAACTAGTTCTGTGGAAATAGTATTTCAAGTATAAGAAATTTAATTCAATTTTCCATACATGGAATGAACAAAATAACTTTGAGGTCAGTGGCATTTCAGAAAAATTCTACTGTCTTCTATAAAAATGAATTTTTAAGCATTTGTTCATTTAAAATTAGAAGAAAATATATAAATATTCTATTTAATTAATTCAACAAAATTATAAAATCAGTACCTAAAGAAATCCACTTGGGTTCAACTGTCTGAAAATGGAATTTAGAATTATTGGTAATATTCATTGGAAATAGGGCGTACCAAAATTAACAAGTAATTATCTGCTATGTTTGAAAATAAGCGAGAATAATGCTTGAAAGATAATTTCCTTGTTCAGAAATACTTATCAGATCGAGAGCAGTTATTTTCACTTTTGAAAAAATTAAGTCACCAACGAGTGAAATGTCCAGTGGAAGGTGGAAAAAGAGAAACAAATGTAAAAAACATCGTTTTCTTGTTTCCTTTTTTCAACTTACCTATGAAAACAAAGTTTCTATTTTATCTTTGAACATTATACTTAATTATCTCTTTATTGGTCCTCATAAACTAAAACGTTATTTTAGGCCTCGTTGTCTTTTTGAATTTGACGACCTATTATGAGGCTATTCGTTTTTTTAAACTTTTAGACATATTAATATTTCTCTATTTCTTGATTTATTGAATAGTTTTGAAAAATAGATTAGCATATTTTCTTACTATTAAAATTATTATGCCGCCTCAATCCTTGAACAAGGATATTTTTCAAAAACCTTTATTAAAAATAATTTTATGCTAATATTAATTAACGGAATAGGTACGATTTACATTTTTAAGAAAAATTAAATAGTACTCACTCATCCACTTTTTTACAACATTTCAACTATTTTTTTATACAATTAATGTATCTGAAATGATTATACACATCTTATATTATCTCGATAAATGGTTGTAGATATTTTATTATTCGAGTTTGCATAATTTGATATAATTTAAGAATAAGTAATATATTTTTAACGATGTGTGTAACGATAATTTCACTTTTATTAGTGCTAAAACATAACTTATTTTGTATCTGGATAAACAAATAATAAGTAATAAATCACGTCTATCGTGCAAAAGACCTTCTACTAAAGTGTCTAAATATTTTTTTTTTTTTTTTACAAATTCACTTTGCAGTAATCGTTCCTCTTCTTCAGCGGTTAGAAATGTAATGGAATCACTTACCTACAGAATATAAGATGATTGTTATACTGTTGAAATAAATATTCCCGTTTGGATTTTTAAATCGATTTAACTTCTGTCAATTTCACTTTTATTCTGACGCATGTAGGATAACATATAATTCTGCTTCACTTCGTAATGTCTTTCCACTTCGAGAACTCTAAATATATCGACAGAATCTTAACAAATTAAACACACAAATTATATATGAATGGCATCGGTTTTGTTCAAAAAATTTTCCTTTTCTTTCTACTACTGAAAATTAAAATTAAAAAAAAAAAAAAAAAACTGCAAGTGAACTTAATTTTATTTTTGACAAATTTGCAACCCTTTTGCATTTGCATGAACAGAAATTCTTAAAATATTCTATATTTACAAATAATGGCTGCAGCTGAATTTTTAGAATGAAGAAGACGTCGAGTAGTCAGACTGTGTGGATCCATGTTCTTTGAGACCGCGATCTACGCTTTTCACATCAGCTCCTCATTTAGCAATGTTTCTATGTGTATACCCAAGACACTACGTGCTGTTCAATAGGTGTGTTGCATAGGAATACAAATAAATTGTACATCGCCAAGTAATAACTGTTTTTTACAAAGCGAATTCACCTAGTATATGCTTTCTAAATATTAAAGAAATTTAGAGAGAGATAAGCCAACGTTTTGAGATAATCCCATTGTAATGTAACATCATACGAGGAAGATTTAATGTAGTTTTATTTTTTTGGTTACATTATATACAATATAGAATAGGTTTTTTCATATGAATCAATTGTCCTATTTCATTCATATGATTCAGTTGTCGAACCTGGTCTATAAGACATAATTCGTTTTAGATGATTTAACCATCAACGACGTTAATTCTTCTAAGATGTTTCAATGATGTATGTTTCTCGGTGTCTTTGCCACATGAATTACAAGGGAGGAACCGAGTAACCTTATTTTCAAATCGATTTTAAACAAGAGCAAAGAAGTGAAACAAATTTTAATGCCTCGACAGTAGAATATTTGAAAATAATACTCGTATCTTATTCCATGGCTTTAGTAAAAGAAATATTGATTTAATGGATATAAAGTAATTTAAAGATTTGCGAAATGATTAGTTAAATTTTGAATTGAAAATTTCTTTATGTGAAAAAAGTTTTATAAGTTAAAATAAGCATGTTAATTAAATAATTAGTTAATCAAATATTAAAATGTTTAGTTCCATTTGTGCCGCACACATACATTATGAATAAAATAAATATAAAAGAGCTAGGAAAATTCCAGAATCATTGATGGCAATTTTTTTTATGTTTGCATTTCATGTTAAACTAATTTATTCCTTTTCCACAGGGAAGATCTTGTTAATTTTATAATTGAAAGAAATTTAATTATTCATTTGAATTTATGCTCTAGTATATTAATACTCCAAATGCATTTATAGTTCCAAGATTAATACTTTAATTTTATATTTCTTTCCGATTTTGTCTTCAAATTTAATTGAATTAAACAGGAACATTTCATTGAGAAAACTTTCTGTAATAAAACTGTTAATATACACTGGTATATATACGCGGGATGGACAGGTTGGGTAAATTTATGTGTATTAGCATATAATTTACAACAGTTCATTTATATATTAATAATTGCTAAAAAATATTTTTGGCAACTAAAAAAAAAGTAGTGTATGTAGCACTTACAAATTACAATGAAAACTATAGTTATTTAAAATGGGATAGTTACTCAGAAGAATTATAGCTTATAAGTTATTCCGTGGACATATTCGTCTCGGTTAACGTGTTTGAGACCTCCATTCCTTCCAGTTGGTAATTTTCATTCTAAAATAAATTTATCTTTCGTCTAAAACACTCCTTGATATAATTGATGTTCCTTCCATAGGGTGGAATTCATAATTTCAATTGTTGGTTCCTGGCCCTTACTGTGATGTAGTATCCCAAATGAAGAGAATTTAATGCATGAATGTTTAGAGTCTCTAAAATAACGATTTCATGATTGGAAAGATTTGATATTAATTTAAACTTTATGTGTCTAGGAATATCAAATGTGTCCTTAGGATTTTCTGAATAATCCCTGCTGCGTTTTAACATACATCTTTGTCGAAATGTGTCAGGTTTCACATACGGATTTGTATGATTATGGACATGCCCTGCGTTTTGACTACAATTCCCATCAGAAGAAAGGGTTTTCTCATCACCATGAAAAAAACTTACATAAGTTAGTAAAATTTACAATCGTAACAAGAATTGCCAGACATTCTTCATATATTTGCTGGCTGTATTGTTTTTTTTTTAATATGTAACCTTTAGAAGTTTTATGTTTTTAAATATTTCGTTTGTTCCGGATTTTGTAAGAAAATATATGTAGTTTAAAATTTAATCGGTGTTTAGAAGGTTGCTACTTTTAAATCTTATTTCAAAAATTAAAAGTTGTCATTTTGAAATGTTAAATTTAATATAATGTCAAATCAAGTAAAAATTACAGAAAAAAAAATACTTTTCGAAATATATTGTAATAGGGAGAGAATGAATTATCGGAATATTTGACTATCTAAAAAAGCAACTACAAATATTCAAATTGTTCATTAACGCTGAAAGACTGAATGTATCCCATACGCGTGAAATTTTAATGATATATTAATAATTTTTTGATTCACACTATGCCTTCGTCTCTTTCTTTCTTTCTTTTTTTTAAATACATAATATATTATGAAAATAAAAATTAAAACAAAAGCTTGAATATATCTCAAAGCGACTTAAAATTAATAACATAAAAACTCATTGCTTAATTTAATTGAATTTCTTGCCCGTATATATTTACAATGCTAATTTCCTTATTTTGAGAAAAAATTTTGTTAGTGAAACATTTATACCCTAAGAAATCACTTTTACAGTAAATATTCTATGTGAATATTTTTATTTATACAAAATGGTGAGTTTCAAAAAAAAAAAAAAAATAACGTATCTGAAATCACAACCTTTACTTTAAAAATAAAATGTTGTTATATAATTATCTATCGATCGAGTATATCAAACTTTGCACCCAGTCCTCACATATGCATGTCCTATCTGGGCATACTGCGCCAAATCAAATTTAAAACTTTTGGAAAATTCCCAAAGCTCAATTGTTAGGATGATTGCAAAAGCTACAATGTTCATGAAAAACTCAGAAATAAATAAAGCTTTACAAATTAAAACCTTTAAAAAACATGTGCAAACATTATCTAAAGCCATTTTTAATTCCCTACAAAACATAGATAATATTAATATTAAAAATCTTGAAAATTATGTTATTACTCCATCTATAAAAAGACCCAGACAAATCCTCTCTGATTCTCATAACCCCCCCTAATCAAGATTTAACCTTTAATTCAATTTAATATCAACTTTTATATATAAATAAAAATATATGCAAGACTTGACAACAACAAGGGCAGCCAATAGCAGCAGTATAAGTGTACATCCTCTCTCGACCAATAGGAATGCACCATCTCTTTCCTTCACTTTTCTTTCAAACAGATTCTTTTAAAGTCTCTTATAGCCACCAGGAATCACTAGTGCCTCCGTGACCTTTTTCAAGATAATAACACTTCTACTCGCCCAATTTTACTCAAAGTTCTTATCAGCATCCAAGAAACAACATAGAAGAATGTAATTCCCATTTTCACAGCAAAGAACATTTATTTTACAGGATTCGGGCTAGAAGTGCGCTCCAGGCGCCAGCAGAAATCAACGTCAACGTATATCCAACTTTATACTAACAATTTTGAAGAATATCGATCTCTCAATAATGTACTTAATACCAAACTATATGAATTCTATGTTATTCAACCTAAAATTTTAGGTGGTTTGGAAATAGTTATGAAAGGATTACCTCGCAATACAAACGTTAATGATATATTTGAAGAGCTGGTTGAATTAGGATTTAGTCCAACAAAAGTCAATCAACTAACAGATAGGCAACAAAGCCTCCCTACCAATGTTTATGGTTGCACTACTCAGGAATGAAACTAACCAAAAAAATCTTCGATTTAAACAGAATATGTTACATGTCAATTACAATAGATAGCTACAAAAATAACACAACTACACAATGCTAAAACTGCAATAAATTCAACCACAGCGCACAAAATTGCCACAGGAATCCAAGATGCTTAAGATGTTCCGGTACCCATCCCACTCGCGACTGCCAAATTAAAAATAAAATTGAAGAAATCACTTGCATAAATTGCAACACCAAAGGACATTCTACTTCATACAAAGGATACAAACTCTTCCTCCACCCCCCTAAAGGTTCACTTAATGAAAACAATTCCACACAAAATAAAACCACCAGAGAAAATGTCACTTTCGCACAAGCGGCAGCTTCTTCCACACAGATGGCGCTGCCCACTAATGAAATTTCAACAACTCGTAAAAATACACCACATTATATTATCAAAGTATAAATCAAAACCCAGTTAACAATACCATACAAGCAATAGACCAACTAAAAGGCGTTGGAGAAATTTTTGCTCATTTTCCAGGACTTTTAATTATTTTGCCAAAAATTCTTTTCAATATAATCAATTGTTTTAACCACACCCTCAATATTTTTTAATTCATTTACACATCAAAAGGGCAGCCAATAGCAATTTCAACGTTATTCACCAATCAGCCAATGGAAATCCTTCAACTAATATTTTCATCATGCAACAACTTTTTCTCTTCAATTTGAAATTTTCCTGAATGCAATTACCAAAAATGAAAACTTCATCCACCCAAAGCAGCAAAACAATATACAGGATTCGGGCAAGAAGAGCGCCCCGCATTCTAGGCGCCTGTAGATACACAACGTCAATGTCAACGTGATTATAATGACAAAACTTAATAGACAGGCATAAGAATACTAACGAGCGTCAGCAAGTCATCGCTTTTGCTCAAATTGATGGAGTTCGTATGTAGGGGCAAACATGTGGATGTCGCCTGAAGGCAATTGGTCTCAAAATAATCAGGATGAAAAACAACATAAGAATATTAGTGAAACATTACAGTATCAACACTGTGTGATTAGAAGAACAAACAATCACCAGTCGATGTGAACCAAAATCATGCATAACGAAGGTAGGAAAATTGAAACAGTGAAGAATGTTAAGGTGGCTTAAGTGGGAGGGACCATTTTGTAGTTTTATAAGCGAAGTTTAATTTTGAGTTTGGGTTTGTGAGAACTTAATTTTTTAATGAAAGAGGAGAATTTATTCCAATGAGTGAAATGCACAAGTGTATTTTGTTACAAAATGTTTCGGACAGGAATTTGATATTTTGTTTGTAGGTGAGTTTTGAGTCAAACTGGAGTCCTTGGGAGCGTACTATCTTGACCCAGTCAATCTCCTCGTCGAAAAGGTTTAAATTAGTGTTGGGGTTAATTGTACCAATTTTTTTGAATATAATTGCTTGTGTTACATCGACGTTGATAGCTATCCTCCAGTCCGTGAACCAAAACTTAATAGCAGCAGCAGTCATATGATAATTTGAGTGTTAGCCTGGGCAGGTATTTTACTCCGGTTTCATTTATACAGAAGGTAGGAAGTAACAAGCAGTTTACGACACGCCGAGGCGCTTAATTTAAAGTAGGGAGAGTAAAGAAGGGAGAGAAGTAAAAGGTTTAATTCATATTTTTTTGTTGCATACAGGTAAATATAATATATATAAATTTTTTATTTATTTTGTTTCCTTCTTTTTTACCAACAAAGTTGTATTATTATTTTTATTTATTAGTATATATATATATATATATATATATATATATATATATATATTTACCATCCGAAGATGTATCAGTTTTTTTTTTAAATTAAATTTTTGTTTTGAAAGTAGAAAGTTTAAGGATAGGGAAGGGAAAAAAGTCGAAAAAGAAAGTCTTTTCTGAAGAAAGGATGTAGAACCTGAGATTAAAGTCGCGGGCCAAAAGGCGATGCATGAATCAAGGATGATGCCTCTGGAGTGAAACTGGTTGAATTACGGTTGAAATCTGGTTGAATGGAACAATTTAGGTTAATTAGTTGGGCAAGGTATTAAGGTGAAGTGTATGATGATAAAAAATATTTAAGGAGGGTGTAGGTTAAAATAATTTTGGTATGATTCTTATCGGAATGGGTGGAAGCCACAGTTGTGAGCGAAGATGGTTTGAGCCTGAATGAGTGTGTTTTCGTGAAAGTGGAGGGTATTATAAAATCTACGTGAAAGGTTAAGCTATGTGTGTTTTAATGAGTGGAATTTTAAGGTCATTGTGAATAACTGAGTTACAAGCATACCAGGGCGCGTTGACAATGATTCGTAGGATTTTGTTTTGGAGGATTTGGAGCTTTTGAATATGGGATTTGGCGGTGTGACTCTAGAGCTAGGAAGCATAGAGAATAATGGGTCTAATGACTTGTTTGTAGAGTAGTAATTTATTTTGAAGTGAGAGGCAAGAGTAACGGCCAATTAGCGGAATGCAGTTGTTAATTTCCCCCAACATTTATCGGAGATATTTTGGATGTGAGGTTTGAATGTGAGTCCTGAATCCAGGGTGACCCCGAGATACTTAACTTCGGAGCTACAGTCAATGTTACAGTTAAATAATTTGAGTTGTTTGGAGGGGGGGCAGTTCCTTTACGGAAGACCAGGGCTTTGGTTTTGGAAGT